>JAQIXN010000545.1:0-35145 GCA_034698145.1 Proisotoma minuta
TTCGAAAGTTATCGTCGGACAGACAGACGGACACACAGCTCGTGCAAATGCATTAAGTTGTTTCACAACTTAATAAACAGAATTAATTTGATTCTCATACTCAACAAGTCGAAGGAAAGGCAGACATGTTACAAAACAGGATAATTGGCAACTCTTCATCGTCTTTAGCTTCATGCAAAATGATTGACAAGTGTAACGCGTAGAAAAACGTATTGTTATATGGGAACAGACAACAGAAAACTAACTCATTTAATTTGTAGCGCCGGCACGATATCACTATTGGATCAGCTCCTCACTCATCGCATTTACCTATCAATTTAGTCCCAGCAATATTGTTATGATTTCATAAAAAATTGACAAGACATGGACTCGCCTGTCTTTCTTTTATTCTCTCAGCATTTCAATGGATAATAAAACATGATTGTAATATTTTTATATCAATGTTGTATTCCATTATTATCCCGATTGTATTTTGCTCTTGTAAACTTACAGCAACAAAGTTTTCTAGTTACACGTAACAAATCATTTTTTATAGTGTGCTCAATTTTGTAAGGTTGCATCAAAGATGACAACTAATGTACATGATTATTAGATAAGGATTGTTGAATATTGTAACAAATTGAGGTAAATTTTCCTGAGCGGAAATAAATTATGTATGTATAATACTTGTATTTATATGTAGCTTTAATTAATTATATAATGAAATGTACGTAAATTTTGTGTTTGTGCATGATATATGGTATTTCAGGCAAATTTTCCTTTGATGAGGTTGCTCTTTGTCAACTTCAAAGAAATATTATTTATATCAAATCCGCTTATAATATAATTTCAGATTTCATTTCATTAAGTCCTTATTATGATCAAACGTTTTCTGGTAGGTAAGTAGAGCTAGTAATGTACATAAATTTTGCTCTTTGATGTTTTTCATCGGTAATAATGACTGATATTCTCTAAATTTGCTTTCCAAGAGAGAGAGAGAACCGAACAACAAGTAAAAATTAGACCGAAATGAACTTTATGTTGATATTACTTGATATAGATAAGTAGATTTTGGTCTGAGTGAATATAATCCTAACTATTGAATCAAAATGAGGTTAACCATATTCTTCGTTAGTTAAAGTTCATTAGTAATACAGAGAAATACAAATCCTTTACGCTTAAGCAAGTACGAATGACAACTGAAGAGCATTAAACCAATTATTTTACAGAATAAAATATTCACAACTTCTACGGAGAAAGTTCCTTTTATCTGTAATGCGAACAAACCGCAAAAATAGTAGTGGTATATACATACAGTAGCTTAGCGTGTTTCTATTTTTGTAACCTTTCCTCAACTGACATATTCTCGGGTTAGTTATTTAATTTTCTTCCAGCCAACTATTTAGATACATGTTATATTTGGTTTGGAAGGAAATTGAAAATTGTAAAAATAGGGATATTAAAGCGGGAGGATGAGGAGGCTTATCAGACTTTCACAGGACGCCATCATTAGGCAGGGGAAATGAAAGGGAAGTTTCTCTCTCTAACCTTCACCATGCATTCACCTCTGCATAAATTATTTCCTTCCACGCTATTTTTATCATATTGAAACTGTGGAAAGAGTTCACTCATTTGGCTGAATGGAAAGAAGGAAAAGAGAAAGTCATTACGCAAGAAAATGAACGGAAAATGCATTAATTTTTCAACATAATTAATGCTTTCCATCCCCAGAACTCATAACGACTTTCTCTGTCTTCGACCAGATTGTTGGATAAGTTATTGCAAAAGAAATTAGTCATGAATAAGCTGTTACCCACACGCACAGCGGAGGGTCAACATGAGTAGTTAAATAAGAATATTGAAATATTTTGAAATTTCTCTTTTTGCGCATTGCGATGTGAAGAAAACTATTGTTCCTTTGGGATTAGTTAATCCCAAGATAAATAAACAAGAGTTGTATATGCATATCAGACATGTATTGAAAAAGAGAGAGGTAGAAAGAGAGAGAGAGGGGCTAATTACTTTGGCCAAATCAAAGGTGGTTTAGATTCATGTACTAAATGGTTGCATTAAGTTTTATTAGGTTTTTGTGGGAAATGCCAACAATGATGGAGGCAATTCTGACGGCTCCAAGTTTCTGGGGGCAAGAGAAAATGATCTGATATTAATGAAACCCTATCAAGTCGTGGTGAAATTTCTTTGTACATATTCGAACCCAGCAGGTGCCATGGGCCGGAAACAAAATTCATACGTGCCTTGAATACATATTCCATCACTTAAGAGGAGAAAGACCAGTCACAGAGTTTTACAGACTAGGAATCCAAAGTGAGTGCATTTGCTAGGATTATGAACTCTTTCCTTCTTGTGTCCTACCAAATTTAAACCACCACAGCTTCTCTATCAACTTAAAAAAATCCTCTACAATATTCTAAACTTGTAAAATTGTATGATCACAGACAAAGCTAGAGTAAAATTTCCGAAAGTTTTCAAAACCGGGAGTACTATACAACGATGCATTAGTAAAACAGTACACGCATCCCACAGAAGCCACTTAGTTTGTCATTACGCTTATCCATTCTATATAAGGTCTTGAAGCAAAAACCAAAATTAAGGTAGAAGGAAGTCAGTCGTCTTGTGGCTTTGCTCCCAATGGATTACAGCATTGGCATTGGAATATTTATTGTAATTGAACATGGACAGAGATGGTTCATGTCTTTTTGTCTTCAACAAGCAGATTCTTATGTTGGCTTCGAAGAGGATGTGGCACAAAACATGACTGGCAATTTTATTTAAGGAAATTGCAAAGATATAAAAAGTGTCCGTCTCAAAGCCTGTCATTATCATTACAATTTACCGCAAAACAGCTAAAACTACTTTGTGAATTAAACTAGAGCTTAAGACATTATTTTGATCAAGTAATGTTCATTTGTTGATTCTTTTCTACATTTTGAAACTATGCGAATTTTTTGTTGAAAAATAGGCATGCATTTGCGGTTCATTTTCTCAAACCCAAAATTAAGGTATTTTTCTGAGCTACGTACATACATATGTCTTATGCATGGAAATAGATACATATATATATATATATGAACTGGATGTCGATAATGAAGGTTTGGAGCTAATCATAAAAAATCGGCGGAAGGATTTCGTGACAAAGATTGTCATGTCATTGCATGCTTTGCCATTGCTGACAACGTTATCCCTTTCAAAATTTCATTACTTTTTTCTCAAGTTCTAATTTGATATCAACGTACAAGTAATCATACACGACAAAACTCTGTATCACCATAAGCCACACACGACACAATTTACCAAGCTAGTTACTTGACCGTATTTTTTACTAGGTTTAATTCATTCTTGTTGCAAATACACGTACACGTTAATAATTAAGCAGCCAGAAATTTCAAGCTTTGTATATAACAAGTATTAACAAGTTCCATTTCCAAACCCTATCATTTTGGTTTATACATACATGGTCTATATTTAAACAGCATGTATTTGTGCATTTTTTTTATTCCTCATCGTCATTAACAAGGAAAAGACAATAAAAACTCTAATTCCTTATAAAAAAAACTTGCGATATTATCTCATAATCCCATTTAATGGGGATGCGACAATTATATGTGATGAAATTATATTGATATAACTATGTATACTTACGTATGTTTAATTCTGCTCAAGAAAGAGGTATTATAATTCTTTTCCAACGTCGCATTTCTTTGACAAAGAAAATTATTTAGAAGAGAAAGTATTGAGTGCCGAAGGTAATTTCAAATGCAAGTTAAGACGAGTTTCGTAATCGTAATTACTGATATCCAGAAAGGATGCTTAAATTTTTAATGTTTGGCTGCTCGCAGTCATTTCCTTTTTGGTTCAAGTTTATGATCAAAAGACTCTCATATCCCATTTCTACATTTTTAATTAAACCGTTATTGGCTCGTAATATTTCTTGGCATTTACCAACAGCGTGGAACAAAATCCACCTCAACTTTTATTGAAATACTTTCTCCCGTCATAAAGTTGGTTGACAAGCAGTTTGAAAAACTTTAATTATTTTCCCAAGCGTTAAAACTTTTTCACTAGAAAATTACTTTCACTTACTCACTGTGTACAAAAGTACATAGTTTGTATGTCTATTAGTTCAAACGCTCACTATTCATTTAATTTTTGCCAAAACAAGAGTAGGAATCATTAGTTTGGTCGATTAAATTGTTTACGAATAGCTCACCAATTACCACAAAAGTTTCATTAATCTAAGTACTTAATAGCATATAATGACTGTCGCAATTCTTTTATTAATATATTTTGGAAGAATTGGAAGGTGTCTCCTATAATAACGTAAATAAACTTTAAATTACACAACGCTTAGGCTTGTCACGTGCTTTATCTGTTGGAAACGATAAAAAAATAAGCCATAAACAAGATTTAACTCATTAGCGTGAAAAGCTCAATCGAAGCAGAAATTTGTTCGGTACAATGAATGGGTCCAACTCTTTTTATACTATATTTTGGGGATCGATTTACAAAGCAAAACTGAATAACTGTATACGGTTGTCGAGCAATTATTTTGCCTGGTGGTAGTTAGTAAATGGTTGGGCATGTTAGAATAAAATACTGTAATAAATCATGGAATCGGTAAACAAATAAGTAAAAGAGCCATTAATGTCAAACTAGAACGACCACACGCTCAGTTCGGAATATTTTATGAAATTTGGCTCGCTCCTTTTGCTTTACTAGAAATAAAGGCTTTTAATAACTAAAGTGTGAAGGATGTTTTACTTTCTCTATGTTATTGTTAGCATTTGTGGTAAAACTTTGAAAATGGAACCAAAAAAATCCAAGTCAAATTTTACAAACATATTCGTTGCCAATTTTCCTTTCTATTAAACTGTAATAAATAGAAATGCACTTGATAAAAGATATAGAATATTATATGCATGTTTGTGTGCAATTTTCATCATTTGTATTAAAAGAAGCCGGATTGAGAAGGCTTTCGTGGCAGACATTTATGTTAATGCGGTTTATGATAAATGCCAATCAATAAATCCCTGTCAGCTCAGTGAATACAGGATCTTTTCTGCAATTTGCAATTCTAAGCTGGGATTTATTCAATGATCGACCTGATTGTAAATATAACGGAGAAAATGTTTTGTAGCACGTTCAACCATTGTATAAATATATCTCCTTTGTCGCTCAGCCATTTTGCTAATCCAAGTGAATGATGTACATAAATATAATTATACCAGCAAAGGTTTACTTTGATTTTTTATGAAAATCTTCATTACAAATATTTTATGTTGTTTGTGGTTAATGTTTGTGAAAGTAAAGAAAAAGGATAAAATAATAATATAAAAAATCCGGTTTTAACTTTAAGACCCAAGTTACTGCAAAAATATCCGAGTTGTCGGATGAAGAGTAACATATTGCTCTAAATTAGGCAGTTTGCCCATCCCATTAAAATTATCAGAGTAATTATCTTACTTTACGGCATTAATCGATGCATATACATGGCCACTTTCCACTTCCATTTTATTATCTCTCTTCTCCACAATTCTTCTCACAAAACAGTTAAAAAATCCTCATTTCATTTCACTACAGTCAGTCCATTTTTTTCCTCTACTTACTTACTTTGTAGCCTTAAACTTATATGTATATATAACTTTCTACTTTGCATTTGCTTATTTGTAAACCACTATTAAACATTTGAAATGGACCACAATTTCATGGCGATTTTTGGTTTAGTAATTTCTCCTTTAAATTTAAAGAATACAAAGTGGCTAAAACAAAGCTCTATATGTGCATTCATAATAAATATTTGGTTAATATACAAATTCTGTGAGCCGACCGCAGGAGGGAACTGGCCATTAGTTAGACACGTAGGTAAATTTAGTGCTATGGCGCACTTGAACTGATGTTGATTTCATCTTTAATGTGCTCTATATCTTGCTCCAGTGAGTGCCATTAGGATACTTGTAGGTGCTTGTTATTCGCATTATTATTATCTCTATGATTTTATTAGTATTCATCATCACTCTTGTGTGATAGTGGTTTGCGTTGGCCTTAGTCTTGTTTAATTCTATTCCATTTCCTCCAAAACCACACCAACGTTACTACAGCTTACAGTCAACAATGCTCGGTTTACAGGATTTCATTTCAGCCTCCATAATTCCACCCAAGCACCAGCTCCCCTTTATGTCTTCTTCAAATTAAATTGTAGTCATTAATGAAATGCAATACCCGGCTTAAATTGGGAGCGGAGGCAGGTGGAGAATTGAACTAAAATGAAAGGAGGAGAAATCTAGCCGGCTTTAAATGAGGAGAAAGCGAGATTGTGGAAAGGTGCAATCCGAAACGACAAGGAATAAACGTCAAAGACTTTCGAAAACTAAATTGTTTGTTGTACACATGTATCAATTACAGAAGCAGTGTCGGATTTTATGCAAAATATAATATTTTCTAAAATAAGCAAAGATTTAATTTGATAAAAAATGTCTGAAACTCAATTTACCACGAAAAGTTGAGGGTTGAAAGTAGGGTTTCGTCAAATTCTTCAAAGGTAGTAAATCACCACCCCATGTCCGCTAACCTGGAAATTGAAAAAAAAATCATTATAAATATTTCTATTGAAATGCTCACGCTACTGATCAAAACTTTCCAACTTAAATTGCTTGCTCTCAAAGAGCAGAGTTGTTGATGCAAAAAAGTTAAAAGTAATCTGAATTTCAATAAAGCTTCAATTTCTATCTGTATTAGTTTTCAGACAAATCAAAAAAATAATTTTATACTTTGACTACAAAATTGAAGCACTTTTGTTGATTGAAGCGACGGAATTCGAAAGGCTTATATCATTACTTGGTTATACTTGGTCTGGAAGGTTTCACTTTCCCTAAAAATTGTATTACGATCCGTACTCAATCATATTTTCATTACGATCTCTTATATGCATGGAAAGATGTATTTATATAAAGATGAGCAGAATGAAGAAGGATATTTCTGAGCCACGACTTGATGCATAATATGAGCATGTCCTAAAACACTCAGCAACTGACAAGAATATTTGGAGGAAACTTTGGATTGTTCAAGGTTCCTTCAAATTTGTAAAGTGAACACTGCATGAGAAGCATGCACTTCAGCCAGCCAGTACATGTTCAATAAAGTGGAATTCTCTCGAATGCAAATGAGACATTTTTCTCTGACTGAAAAATGAGATTTTCTACCTTCTTTTCTCTCAAAGAATTCGAGCGTGATTGGAAAATGGAAGATTCTTCTTCTGTCAACTGTGCACATTTCACACATCACTGAATTCCCTCCGTGATGCAGCATAAACCTCCAGCGGAGAAAGTTGGATTTTATTCTCATTATACTTTAACTGGGTCAAAAGAGCTTTGTGCAGATAGTAATAATTATAAAGGACCTTTTAAAGACCCTTGGGTACAGGAAATTTGTCTTACAAAATTCTTCAATCAAAGACTTTTGCATGTAATTCCCAAGTGAATATATAATCCTAGATTTTGAGTTGTAAAATCCCTACTCTTCAATCATTATACACGTTTTATGCTACCGCTAATTGTATAGTCGATTTAAGCAAAAAATAAACACAAAAATTCAGGTTTCACATGTTTTCCATCAAATGTGAGTTTTCTGCCAGCTATTGACACGTGCATTTCAAAAGTGTGACGTAACATTGAACATCTTGCCTCCTTGTGCTTATGTATTTATGTTTGATGGGAAACTAAAATCAATTAAACCGACTAATGCTTCATCTTTTAAAAAAAACTATGAAAAGTTGCAGAATTTTAAAAGCCTTTCAATTCTGAAAATAGGATACAGTAAAAGTAACATGAGCATGAGCATTATGAAAGTTGTTACTTTACTTTCAATGCCATACTTTTTGAGTTACCTCTTGTATACTTTTGATATCATTTAAACTAATCTTGAACGAAATTGATTTTAAAACTTTAATTTAATTGTTTTTTATTAGAAATGAATTTATTTAGCTGGTGGAGGAAAATAAGCGTGTAAAAAGTTTATCTTTTTTCCTACTTTTAAACATTTCTTCCAAACATGTCACGTACAAATATATACAACATAAAACTCCCCGAGGTATTTCTTCACAAATTGTGTTTCAAATGACTATCTGAATCCCCAACTTTTGCACTGACTCTAGGATTTAGTTTCGCAAAGACGAAGTATTTTGCTTTCTACATTGTCCTTTCCAAGGCAAAGATGATATATGGAGCATTTCGTATGATGTGAATAGATTTTATGGTCAGAGAAGAACGTTTTGTCCTGGAAATGGTTTAGTTTATTTGGGCTTAGTAGAGGTAAAGAAAGTTGAAGATATATACATTGTGTATTGTGGTTTGTTCCAAAGGGTTAGAATTTCGTTCAGGACCGACAAGGAAATTGGATTCAATCTCTTCCTCAAACTCCAAACTGCAATTCAATTCCAACCAGCACAATACAGAACAATTGATGTCGTGTAACAAACAGAGCTGACTAAAGGAAGCAAAACCATCTTCTCTCAAATAAAGCACACAAATGTGTCTTCCAAGAATATCACAGATTTTATATAAAAAAACATTAAAACATGCAGCTCTCTTGCTTTTTTTTTTTTTACAATAATTCAAAACAAACACAAACAAAAAAGAAATTTTGTTTACTTGAAAAAATAAATTCACTTAAAGTTCAAATACTCAAATTCAATTTAGATTTTGTTATAAATTGAAAAAAATGTATAATTGGCGATTGAATTTTTTATTTATTTTCGCTGAGATACATTTATGCGTGGGTGGTTAGGTTATGGCTTGGCTTGGCCTTTGGCATCTATTTTTCATTGCATATTGCGTCGTCGATAAAGAAAAAAACCATTAGTCATTAAGGCATTTTTTTTAAAAGTAATGGTCTTCGGTTTATGTAAAATTTAGCCATGTCATCAATTATCAATGCCGAAGTCTGAATATTTTCACACCATATATAAAAATATGAAAACATAAAATTTAAATTGTCCCATCATTCCCATCAATCTGGTATCAAAGTCACATTAATCTTTAGCATCAAATCAAGCGAGGTGCCCGAGGTGATGGGCAACTCCTGACTTTTAATGTTGGGTTATGCTACACTCCGACAATCGCAGTACATTACCAGCAACACTTGTGTTTTTAAACTCAAAAAAATAATTTTATGGTCGCAGTTTGTCTATAATTTTAAATCGCTAATCATCCATAACTTTATGGATTTCCCACCGCGTTATATGACAAGCTAGGCCGCTAATGATATTCATCAGTAAACTAAACAGTATAAAGAAGCAAACTTCGTGTGTGATTTGTGTTTTAGTAATAGAAGAGATAAATGGGATTGTTTTGTCAGTATTCATTTTGTGCCAATGGTTTTTTGATTATAGGGTGGAAAATTTTATTCACACATTATTTAAGAAAGGTACCTAATGTTGGATGCGTAATATATGTACATGAAAAAGTGGAAATGAGAATTATTATTATTACATGTTAAAGAAACGTAACCAAATCAAATCAAAATAAATGAAGAAGGAGGCGAATGTAATAAAGTTAGTGCGGTTTAGTATTTTTAACAAAATAAATTGTAAACGCTCAAACTCCATTTTGAATAACGAGAAGAAGATGAGAAGAGATGAATATGATTCTGAATATGAATATGAAGAAGATATGATGAGCAAAAAGAAACCAAGCAAGCGAGACCACACACAATACCCAAATCATCAAACCAAACCATCAAACATATAAAACAACTAATTCCTAGATCATTTTAAAAGCAATTTAAACTCTTGTATCCAGACGTAAACTTGTGTGACGGTTAGTTTGACATAAATTTGAATATTTTGTTGTAAAAGAAACTCGTGAGCTATAAAATGAAAACCACTTTAGCCGATGCAAAACGGGAATATATGTATACAAAGACCGCTAACTGAATAGCTGATGAATAAATATTGAAAAATGTATAATGGTTAAATTATGTGTTTCATGCAAACATAATATAAATTACAAAATCGCATTGTGGCGTTAAAAATTTGTTTGATATACAAAGTCAAGTGTCAGGAGATTACGTGGCTAATAATTTCTTCCTGACGCCTTACAATATATACGAATGACAATTCTCTAAACAAAAATTCATTAAATCATATACCGCTTTGTTTTCTTGTGATTACAAGGCAAGAATAACTATAAACTTTAAAAAACAAAACATTTATATAGCTCCTCCACGACTTTGTACATACTTTTTGTGGTCGCAAATGATTTTAATTTATTTCTAGAAACGTTTTACACCTCCAACATTTTCACACAGCTTTAGTTTTATTGCTTAACCCTGATTCTAAGTGAATGTGTGATTGCAATCATCCTAAATTGTTGTAAATGCTGATGATGTAGATACAACATGAACACCTGGAAGTTTTGTGTGGTAATTGTAAGACAACGCAACACTATGGTTAAGCCAACTCTAGCCCTGCAATTGGATTCATGCATGTTGGTAAAGTGGATGATTGGGCTAAATGTTCAAAATAACAAGGGAATTGGTGGATGATTATGGATAAGTTAAACCCATGTATGTACAAAGTACACAGAAACTCAAACAAGAAAATAACACTGGGCTCTAATGAATGATAATAATATACAATCGTGAGAATTCTTGTCCTTACAAGACAGAAAATATAGTTTTAGTTGAATGTCCTGGCCACGAAACAAGATTAAAATATTTTATATGTGTGTGTTTGTAAATATAAAGTCAAATTAGAAAGTAATTTGACACTAGACCAACAGCTACTACTGTAATATTTCATGCAGCCAAAAGTTTCCAGTAATCAAATCAAGTCAGCAACAGTGTAATAAAGAAAAGAAGAGACAATGCTCACTTTAACGTGTTAAACAGCAAACACTAACTCATCTGACAAGAACAATTTAGATGCTAAGATAGACGTTGTTTGAAAAAATTAGCATAATTATTTAATGAAATGAGTTTCTAAATTCTCTGTCCAATACTCATCTTGGCACAATTCATTGCCATCAAACACACACTTTGCTGGATTCTGTCTTTGTCAAAAGTATTAAAATTCCAACTTGAGACTCTTATTCCGTTCCCTGGCTCATCAGTATTAATTTGCGGGTGGAATTTCGTACAAACTGTACTCTGAGGACAAGACAACAAAACCATAGTCTTGAGACAAAGAGTGGATTGAATAAAATGTGGTATTGCCCTTGTGCAATAATTAATTTGAGTCGTGTGAAGAGAATACTTAGAACATTCCAAGCCGTCAGATCCTGTTTTAACATGAAAGTTCTGACTGATCTTGAGCATTTGAGCGAGCACTTTACACAGAGAAAAAGTAAATGACTGCCAAACTTGTGTAAGCAGTATGAATTACATCAATTTATCTAACAAAAATCCTTGGCAAGATGAACATGTTGAGCAGTAGTAATGAACAGCCAGCTTGACTGGAGAGTATATATCAATACAAACTTCTTTTCACACCAGCAACTAACTAAAACAGTTGTACGTTGCTGCTTTTTTGAAAAAAAAAATCAACGACACAGAGAGGAAGGAAAACTTGAGCAATTCTTAAATCCTTAGAGTGCAGTAAATTGCAACAGCAGGGAGGAAAAGCGACTAATAACAGAACAACTCTAATCATTAAAATTTAAAGAAAGTAACGACTCCATATACTTTGTTAAATAAGGCTGACAGTCTGTCTTCAGAGACATGAAAACGTTCCCCATTTATCGCTTTTACGAAACTTTTTTTTTTGAATTTGGGAACTGAGAAAATGAACAAGCCAATCTGTGAGAAATTTATGTATTTAGCAAACCCCAGCACTTATTTGTTCTTGCTTACAACTTGTTTCTTGATCGACTCAAATTAAATTTGACTGCTGTATTGCCCCATTCAAGCTTCTGAAAAATTATTTCGATTCCGTTTAAACCAGTATTTTCATCCTTCTTACTTATGTATACATATACAGTTTCATTTGCATACAGAAACTTGATGGATCATGTCACGACTTCTGTGCAGGTTTTTGTTATTTTTTCATCCCCGAGACAAATAATTGCACTTGTGACGTACATTATTGAGATTGAAATATTACTGCAAGACAAATGAAGACGACATATGTACATTTTTTCGATTTATTAGAAAAAAAAATAGTTCAAGAGAATGCATACTTTTATGTCATCGTATTTATTTACATCATTCAATTAACACATTTTAAAAGTTACACAACTTGGCAAAATAAATTAAGCCAAGGTACATGTCAACTTTGTTTTCATTGTGCTGATTTTTTAGATTTAAAAATGTGCAATCTTTTTTTATTGAGCTCGAAATAGCATGCACAAATAATAAAATTTCCGACAATCTTTTATAGTGGCTAATATATTTGTTCTTGAGCTGATTTGATGATTTGGCCAGACTTGGTTTGAGAGTGATAAATATTTTCACTTTATCTTACTTTCAAACGTCAAAACATTTTAAGCTCTTACTCAGTTTTTGTGGCTGTGTAGCTTACTGTCTTGAGTAATTATGTTGTTTAAAGATACTGCGTTTGTTTAAACAAAAGTGACTTTTTGAAGTGGATAAAAACATGAAATCCAAGCTACATAAATTATGCCACTGCAGTTTAATTTCACCAGCTCATTTAAAACTATTCAGAATTTTTGCAAATATAAAATCTCGTGCGTCAAGGAGGTAGTAAAACGTAAAACCTAATTCATTTAATGGGTTGGACCTTTTTGTAATAAACCTATATTTATCCTGAAAGTTGATGGTGCATTTCTTTTGAGCTACATCATACGCCACCATTAATATGCGCCAGTAATATGTAATATTATTCAATTTACTTTGTGCACATTTCATGACTAAAATCACTGTTGGCTTTCACCTTTCTTTTGTGAATATGCGAATGACATGCGAGTTGGTAAAGAGCGTTATGAATGCGTTTATTGCATGTTTCCTTCTCTTAGCTAACTTGGTTTGTTGTTCGTGTGCCTCAGAGTTCTGCGTTGGTTAGAATGTTCAGTGTCAATGTGTCAATCTCTCCTCCATTGTCGTTATTTCCTTCGCCCTATCGCATGCATAATGCTATACACATTGTTCACTCCAACAAAGTTGTTCTCCATTGTGTTCTCTAAAATCTCTGCTACTTTTATCCTGTTCCTGTGGTCTCCTGAAATAGTTGACATTAGCCAAAGTGTGCATGCAATGCAATGTCCAGCACGATCCGATAACTAACAAGCTCTCTAACTTTGCTGTAGTATAAAAATATAATTTTCACTCCAAAATAGATTCGCTATGGGATATAGGGAATATGGTCTTTGCAGAGTACAATATAAGAAATTAAATAGAATTGTGGATTGATGATCTGATGGTTTCTTCACGGGCATCAATCTTTTTATTTTGGAATGTCACTTTTTCTCATAGATCCAGTTCAAACCAACTTTTTATTAAATCCCTAATTTTTACTCCACATAACTGTATACATAAGGTAAAGTAAGTGAGTGAGTATTATTCCACGATTCTGGCCCTGTTTCTGTAAAATGAAAGATTAAGGACACGATCAAAAGAGAAGATCATCATTCAAGTCGTGGTCAAATTCATTCTGCATAACGATCAGGGTTACATAGCAGAAGCTTCAACATTTATAGTTTACAATGTAGAGCTACAATACCGGCAAATTATTCAGCTTCTACTTAATCTAACTTTGGCTGAAGAGCTGAACATCAACCATCACATCACAATAATCATCAATCAAACTTCAAAAACTTGAAAAGAAATTGCTCCTTTCAAAAACATCCAACACTACAGCTCAAACTTGCTTTACATCAAAAATTACACCCAACATAATCCACATGATGATGATGTAGACTTGCAAATCCAAATTGATTTCTTTCCCAAATATATCCATCACTCTTTTGATATATTGTTCAAAAATTCCATATTTTCAACAAAAAAAATGAGGAAGTAGACGATAGCCCAAAAACAGATGAAATTCAAGGAAAATGTCATTTTATATCTAGCTTACATTTCTCATACAAGTAACTTTTTTTATTACATAATAATCTCCATTAGAAGAATAAAAAAATCCCATTTAAAAATTGGAAGCTGGTAGTGAGGGTAAATTTTAGTGCCCCTATTTATCATCATTTCGTCATCTCACGTAAAAGATCTGTGCGGGACCAGTGTAAAATATCTTTTAGAAGTGGATGAGAGATAAATTGTTCTCTTGGGAGTGTGACAGTGGATATTGCAGCAAAGGCTGCTATATATTTATATACCTAGTATAAGCTGGCTTTTGTAGAGCGTTATTATGACAAGAGCATTCATTTCATACATATCATAATGGGCACACAAGAATTTCAGTAGTCTTCAGAAAATGCTCAAGATCGATTTGAGTTTGAACGTCTCTTCATTTTGAATGTGAATTTGAATGTGACACGTTTCCAGGTTCAATGAAGAGTCACATATCGGCTTTACGTTTATTGAATTCTCTTTCCTTTTCCACATTTAAAGAGCGAGGGTGTTATAGGAAATGCGAATGTTCCGTGAATTCCGTTCATCCCATTAAAATACATTAGAATTGTTATTATTTCTCTTCACGACATGACACTTGAGATTAAACTGAGGAAAAACAGTCGTTATGTATAAGCAATGTAGTGCTATGCTGCTTTTTCCTATATTTCCAAATCTGCATTCAAATGAAGAGAAAGGAGGGTAGCGGGAGGTTTTGCCATTTTACTTAATTTACAAGTGCTTCTATTAACGAGACAGGTTCTAATAGGCAATTCGTTGTCAATTTAGATAAATTAAATTCAATATCAACATTGTCCTTTTCATGCCCATTTCTGTCAGACCACTTTATTGTGATAGCAGAAGGAGAGTTCCCTAAATGGTGCTATATATTTTCTTTTTAAAAAAGCTGGTTAATGAGCATGCATGGTTTGCACAAATAATTAAAAATCAATATGAATAAATACATTAGCTATTCAATAGCACTTTTCTAGCACGACTATTCTTATTTCTCATTACCATATTTGATTAATACTGTTTTACATTAACAAACTAGTAAAAAAAAACTTGTCTCAATTTTCTCAATGATGACATGCCTTGTAACTTATAATATAGCCATAATGTTTTCAACTCAACCAACTTTTCAAAATAATTATGCAAAAGATGTTGTATACAATATTCGTTTTAGAAATTTGCATTATTTGAATGACATATCGCTTACTTTCCGCTCTCTTTCATTAATTGCTAATGGCGTGGCAGCTCTTATTGAACAACAACAGCTCATCATCACAAATGACACCGAACAAAATATTGCTCGATTCCCCTCTCCACCTCATTAAAACCACATTATAATTTAGGTCTAGAAACGCATATTTTTATCTCATTACATCGTACCCTATAAAAATTACGGCTTTTTATTCAGAAAATGATTAGACACGAAAGGTGACATTATACGTTTGCTCCACATGAATATGCATAACATGAATTACGATTTACAACCGACCACACAATCGTTTACTCTTTTCCCAGTTTTCCCCCTTTCCTACATTTTAGTGACATATGTATGCGTGTTTAAATAAGATGAGATATGGAAAAAGCAGGATGACAATGAATGCTAGGGAATTAAATTGATGACAATAATTCATGTTGTGTACTAAAACCAATACAAGGGATACACTATTTTGTTAGTCGTTTAGTATAATTTACACTTGTACCTTTACTTATACGCATTCTAGTTTAGGTTCATTACATGTTTGTGTGTTATGGCTTCACGTAAAATGGTGAGCATATTTGAGTTGATTAATAAAGTACACATTTATGAAAATGGATGTTTCGCGTGTGAGATCTGAAAACGAGGGCTTGTTGTTTTGATGCTTTTTGTCCTTTGTAAAAGTTCCATCCATTCAGTTCAAAATATTTCGAGCAAGCCATAATTTTGAGAATGAATTTGCGTACATTCCGAGTGAGAAACCTAAATGTACTTGCCTATTGTGTTCATTGTTCTTTCCTTTATGGAGATTGTAGTGAAAGTTTCTCAAATTACAAGTAGAAACTTGTGTATCAAAATTTTCCACTGTCCTCTTTTTTTAACACATAAAATATATATGTAGATTTGTATAATGCGTTGAAATGTAACAAGAGATATCGGAATGAGCTTTACTAATTATTAACATTTTTTGCTCCTTATACAGAATATCATTTAATTGTTTTCCTAATCCGAGCATCTCTTGTAAATTATGGCTGCATGTGACATAAAATATGGGAAATGTCCTTTGACTAAAAGAGAGCAGTAGAATTTGTGTTCGGAACGCATTTCATTGTTTGGCTGCACTGAAGCAACAATTTAGGGTCTTCTCTTTACTTTCCCATAAATTGTTTTCCGACTAATAATATTTATCTTATGCATGCTCAACTATATAAGGGAATGTTGATGATTATATATATACATGCAGAAAAAAATTAACTGTGAGTGTTTTCGACTCAAATTACAACAGTGTTGACATTCCATGACGCTTAAACTAAACAAAACTGCCGCAAACTACATGAATTGTAAAATTCCTTCATTATTTGTCGATTAATGTATTTATCTTACAAGTTTTGGGTGGCTTTTAAACAATTCCAAATACGCTTGCCCTATAATGACCCGACACACCTAAGGCAATATAATAATCCATTTTTTTTTGTTTTTTTTTTTACTCTCGAGAGCTTTTTTCTATTTTAGGAATCCTTATTCTCATTCTGCTAATGACTTGTTGAGTAGTTTTTAATTGAATGAAATTTATGATATTATATGTATATGCACTCTTTTGTGTTTTGACACAACTGCTTAAACAGATACTGTACCTTAATTTCAGTCAAAAAAGTATTAATGTCAAAACTTGGCTCACCTGAAACAAAATAAAAGTTTGTTATTATTAAGCAGAAGATATACAATGTGAAAAGAAGAAGATGTAAAATGTGTATAGTATGAGCTTTCATATCTAGTGTAAATTAAAACTGTTGGTTGCCCAAAGGTGCCAGAATTCTCACGGTGAATGTTGACGTCAATGCAGAGCAGCATTAATGCAAAACTTATTTTAAAACTGATAAGTCATGCATTTCTCTTTCTAAAATTAAACCTGGTTTAAATCATGTTAAATTCCCATTAAACCCAATTTTATGCAAAATTTTATAACCAGCAGAGAAAGCAAGAGCACACATACATAGCTTTAAATCATTTGGGTTTGTTTGCTGACAGTAAACAGGCGACTCACACAAAATAAATACCCAAAACTGGCATTTTATTCGGGAGCCAACCCGCAGAAGTAGTTTCACATTCGTTTTATTTGAATATGAAAAATTAAAGGAGGAAAGAATGCTGAAAATAGTTGGTTTGTTGGCTGGCGTGTTAGTTATAGGTGATGGAAATGCAAAATCCAGCTTGGTTGCAATATTTTTCTACAACTTTTCGTGTCGACTCTGCCAAAAAGGGCTGGGCTGTCACTTTCTACGAGTCCTTTGTCATGAACCGCATGAATGACGCAAGAAAAATTTTTCATCGGTCAAATTAGACGGGAATGAAATGTGATTTTAAAAAGATTCCTTCCTTCCTCTCTCTAGATACACAAAGTACGAGTTAAAAACCAGGCGAGCACAACCTTTATTCATTCAGAATAAAAAGGACAGACGACAAGAAAAAAGTCCTCGTTTAATACTCGTCTTAGACGACGAATGCAGCTTATCTTTCGTAACATGCTGAACGTGTGGCATTTTTTTGTCTGAGATGAGAGACTGGTTGAGTTTAGAATAGAAAGAAGGAACTAATATTCATGAATGGAGGGCGCAAGCTAAGCATGAGTTTGAGAGATTGTGAGTGTGGAAATGAGTACCATTTGTTTTGCATAAAATTTATCACTCCTAATGCCCCTCTGCTTACTTACCGTGGAGAATTCTTTTGCGAGAAAGTTAATGTTCTGAGATCAACGGGACGTGGATGAAAAAGAGAATGATGCGCAAACGGCTCCACTAATTTACTCCCAACAGATATTTACATAAATTTTGGAATGATACAACAACATGACGAAAACTGTTTAAACCTCGTTTACTATTCATATACATACATATATATCTTTATATATACAAGTTGTACTTTAGATTACAAATAGCTAAAGAATATTTGAAAAATCCCTTGTACTAATTTCACATTATGCGTGCTTTTAGTAAAAAGAAAAATAAGAGCTTTTACTCTTGAAATGTACACAAAGTCAAAGTTGAAAGGGAAAGGATTGAATAGAATAGCAAAGTAGTGGAGCAAAACGAGGGAGCAATTTATCAAAGAATCAAGCGCAGATGGGCTTATTTGTAATCACAAGTAGTTTTAGAAGAACAACACTAAAATCGACCAACAAGTAACTTTCTACTCTGCAACCGGGAAAATTTTATAATACATATTTGTACTTGGTAAGTCTGCTTGAGAGAAACACAAGTTAGTTGCCTATTACCTACTTTTTTTCTGCAGACAAAATACCGGTTTCATCATTTATTTGGGCCCAAAATACTTTTAAAAAAATCTGAGCTATATAACTAACTAGAGATGGGAGGCGGTGAAAGGAAATGTGTGATAAGGGCATGTTGTAGAGACTATCTGCATTAGCATCAGCTAACTCTTCTCTTTTTTTCAGCATTTTCCATGAACGTATTATTACAAATCTGCGCCTCTGAAATTTCCAGCCGTCTGCCATCCATTAAAAAGAAGGCAAATACCAGTATGAACCAGTCAGGCTTGGCTTGCAGATTCTAGAGTTGGGAGGTTTCTATCTTTTTGATAAACGAACATGAAAATGGGTAAGAAAAATAGACATTGAAAAAGTACCCACAACACTCGTAAATCACACTCTGAATGAACAAGACATCGATCACAACCAATCGATCAACTGACATAACTACTCCACCATGGCAAAGAAAATGCTTTCTCTCCAGCTTTGTTCAACTCAGCCTCCATCCCATTATAGATATATATGTATGTGTGTGTGTATTGTGTGGACTGCTTAAATCAGATTCAACATTGGTCCTTTTCTCTTAGCTAGCTGAAGCTGATCGTGGGAGAAAAGCCTTTTACTCAAAGGAAATGTGGAAAAAGTAAGAAGACTGGCATAATAATATATAATACCCAGTTTCATGCAACCATTCTATTCTCTTATTGTAGCACTTTTTGTGCTTTCTTTCTTTAGATTCACGTTTGTGCATTTCTCTGTCTCCTTTCTTAAATTCAAAAAACACAATTTTACTTTAACTGTTTTCATAAGATGGTATTACGTTTCTCCTGGCAAACCATCATAAGAAGAAAAAGAGAGAAAGTAGGTAAAAAAAGAAGAGTAAAACCCATTTTCACATGTGAACTTTGAGACTGTGTTCACTCATACTTTCTTTACTTTCTATTTGCACTGTTTGCTTAAATTATTACGATGCTCTATTTCATTCTAACCTTTGTTTGCTCTATGTTTTACCCAGTTGGTATAACGTCTTATGAAACATGCAAACTCGACGTCAGAAGCACTTACACCTCTCCACTGTTGCATGGGAGATAAAGTTACTTTGTATAAGTTCAATATTCAATTTTATCGTTTACCTCTTTCCCGTCTGTCACTCACTGCCTCCCTAACCATTTACATTTCCCCTTCTGCATACACGCAAAAATATTTTATTCTTCAGCTGCCCAAATATAACTCTTCTCTTTATATCTGTATATGTACATTTTAAGCTCATCTGTCGTTTGCGAAAATATTATAAGCACGTCCTTTCAGTTTATAAAGGATTATTATTTTAGGAGATTCTCTTTCGCCAAATTCAGTTTTTGGATTTGTAGATGCTCCGGCTTGGGGAATATTGGATGGGAATAAAATTAAAATGTGCTGCTGTTGGTGAAGACAAAGGTAGATGAAACGGGTTTACACTCGGCCGGGCTGAAAACCCCAAGAAAGACAAACTTGACAGACTAAAGCCAATCCCTGAACGAAGGGCTTATGTACAAAGAAAATATCTTCTGGCAGCGCTTCATTCCAAGTTGTAATATCAATGAATTTATTACTTGTGTTATGATAACTTTAGCTCCAAAGTTTACTATTACATTTAGCTAGGTAACTGCTTTTCTTGTGAACTTTGTACTTTCCCTTCCTTGTATTCAACCACCATGAAGGCTACAAATTTTACCGGTTGTATTGCACGAACAATGAAAAACAGTTTTCAAAACGGGAAAGCTCCAGATCGATAATGCTGAAGCTTCATTCTCAACCAACGCCTTATGTTGTCTTATAACCATTTACAAAAACATTTGTTCCACTTTCTCCAACTTTCACTCAATGTGTACATTTTTTTTTAATTTCAAGAGCTTTAACGATATGTAGCACATTATACAATTCTTTTGCATTTGGAATTGGAATCTTCAAAAGTTTAATTTTATGGCATTTGTTGAATTGAGTTCAAGAAAAACAAAGGGTAAGTGCGGAAATGGTTGGAAGGTTGTGTCTGCATGGCTGCAGTTGGACAGTGGTATCTATTTCTCTGTACTTGAGACAATATTGAGGGTGCTTGATGTGATAAACGGATTCCAATAGTTGGAGGAAAATAATATTACATTACATTATTCGGGTGGGAGTAGTGATGAAAGTTAGTTGTTGAGTACAGCTGGATTCATTTGTTAGGTTTGCAGTCTTCAAGTTTTCATTTAAAGGGAGAAAGGGTTGGAGGAAATGGCATGGTGTTTGCATTGGAATGGCCCTATTTACAGACTCTGTTCTAAATAAACAATGCTCTTGACTAAGGTTTTGGAGATAATAGAATTCCCCCATAAAACCTCTGCTCTCCACTGCACTTTAGGTCTCCCAAATTTCCCTAAACGTCCATTTATCCCTTCCCCAAGAATTGTATGACGTACCTTAATCTTCAAGAAATGTTATATAGTTAATGAATGTATTGAATGGAGAGTGATACGACGCAATTTCAATTCAATCTTGTTTATTTATCTAAACTGCGACTACTGCATGGCATCAGAGAATTTTTACGTTATTTGCAACAAGCGGCTGCGTTTATGCAGATTAAATTTCGTCTCTGCATTTTCTTCCGATAAAGCATCGTCCGATTTTTTTTTATTCAAGAAAAAAATTAAGGGACATTTTTTTTGAAATGTAAAATCCCGTTCTCAACAAATACCACTCCAAACCACTTACTAAAAAACCGAACCGGAAAAGAATCCATCCAATTTCTTGTCTTGGCAGACATTAGGTTGGTTTTAGAGGATTGAGTGGCGTGATGTAGCATACATCATTTTATTCTACCACCGGGTTCCAAAAATACGAAATATAAACATCCTAAAAGAAACCTCAAAAAGTAGTCTGCATGTTGGTTTTCTTTAAAGAAATTTCTGGGTTTTTTTCGCACGTGTGTACCGGCATATTCTACTTTTATCCCTCAAAGTAACTTGCAAATGGATTCAAGTATGAGAAACTTTCCAAGGTATCTCATGCATACACGATATGATGGCACTTGTGTCAGAAGTTTTATGAAAACTTCAAGTATTGGATTAAATAAAAGTGTGCAGGTATACCACATACACATATATGTACGCACACAAGAGAAAGTAACTAACTACCTGTGTCGTGGTTTGCATGCTTGTTTTTTTAGAAAAAGCTTTCATCTAAAATTATTGAGAAACTACATAACACCCAAATGTTTTATGACTTTAGCAAATACAATATTTGTATTTACCAAAAATAGAAGGCATAAATTGTGCAATTGACGACGATTTCTTAAAAAAGAATAGCGGACAACTCTTTATATATAAACTATTTTTATAAATAAATCTATCCAGGACAAAAGTACAAGTTAAAATAACCAAGATGGTATGTACCATCATTTTATTTTTGTGAGATAAATAAGCGTGTTCTTTTTCCCTTCCGTCGTGAACTCCGTGTACCGTTCCAAATTGAAGACTTCTTAACTTTTCTTCTGACAAACAAACTAAAAAAACTAAATAAAGATCGTCCCAAATCTTGTTTTACTTTACAAAGACGAATAGCGTCCATTCATTTCATTCAAGAGAAATAGTAAGACGTAAACGTAAGAACTTTTCATTTTTTACAACTTCCACTCGTATTCAAACAAAGTACACGTTGAAAGTTCTATTCCGTTTCTACTTAAGATAAGAAATTCTCATCTGCTCCTACTTTTCATCAGCCAGCACATTCTTCCAGTCCTCACATTCATTATCTGAGCAGAATCATAGGAAATCATGAAGATTGAGCATCTCCGACTGTTGAAAATGTATATATGTAAATATACATAAAATGCGCAATATGTATTGTGTGAGACACAAAGCGGTACAAAGTGGAGGTTTTCGAGGTCGTGTACAACTTTGTTCATTTAAGCTGTTGTTATCGAGTGTGTAACTCGAGTCAAAAACAGAATCCTCCATACTTTGCTCCAAATGAGAAATAAATCAGGGCAAATAAGGAAGAATGGCAAATAAAGGGGAAATCAAGGGAAGTATATATCCAGATTCTGGTAAACAAAAGAAAGCATTTCACTCAAGTCCAGCTTCAATACAATCTATAGATGTCTAAATGGGATCTGTTCCATTAAGCTCGTTTTGCTCCATTTTGCTTCGCTTTCTCTCTTTCGTCCTGTTTCATCATTAGACGAGAGTGAGTGTGGCAGTATGGAATTATAAAGTAAGTCTAAGACCTTTGGAGGATTATTGTCTGCAACAACTAGTTGGAGGGAGCAAGACAAGCCCTGGAGTGAATATATGGAAGGGAGTCACTTTCACAACTACGGGGACTTTGGGAATTCGGATAAAACTAACTGGATTGTCAGTCATTCAGTCTGTCCGTGTCCAACGTTGGAGAGAGAGAGAGAGAGAGAGAAGAGAAAAAATAAGACAAGAGATACTCTACAAAGACAGAGTGGAGGAAAGTATCTGCCAGCTAAAGTAACTGGAAGAAAAGAAAAACAAACAATCCAAAAATGGGAAAATTGACTACCAAGAAGAAGAGCTAAAGCAACCAATGTTTGTGATCAATATGAAGCATGGATGAAGTTTTCTCTTAACGCTCTATTGGATTCAAAAATTTCAACACTGTTTGTCATTTTGCCGCATGTAGGTTTACAATTTGTCGGCACATTATTGCATTATTGTAAATTGTTGTTCTCCGCAGCAGTAGCTTCGCAGTAACCTACTTCCGTCACATCTCATTTTCAACATAATATGTTCTGATTTTGTCAATACTATATAGTAGATAGAATGCTCTTTAATTTGTTCCATCATAACATCGGGTAATCCTCAGTGAATATTCTCTCACAAACATGAATAAGTTGTCAGCTCTTTTATTAGCAATTAGTTGGAATTGAAACAATCCAATTACGGGAAAATCTGACAGTAAAATGTTACAAGTTTTGTAGCAAACATAAATTCATAGGTTTCAAAAGAAAGATATAAATAAACTGGTCCATCAACACTATGTATGTATGTTGGAAAACGAAATCTTGATTTTAAAGGGAGCGATCGATTTTAGGCTGTCTCTGAGAGTGTAGGGAATCAGAGACCTTTCTCCTAAATTTACATGAAGATTGACAGGAAAGACTTTTACAATCTGAGGAAAGGCAAGAGACGTGTCTTTTTGGCTGCTAACAACGAACGATAACTGACAGTTTTCGTTCTGCAGTTGTTTTCTGCAGTTTAACTCACTTCATACAAAGTTGTATGTTTTTTATATATAAGAATCCCGGATCCCTTTCTGAAATTGACTTTTCCAAACTGATATATGTAAAAGGCTGAATTTTGTAGGTAGCTTAGGCAGGAGGTGAGTGAGTGAGTGCTAAAGTTGTTCTTTTGCTGTATAAATTGGTTCAATAAGGAATATGGACGTGAATCTGACATCCAGTAGATCCCAATCTCATTCTTTCCAATTGTTATTATGCATGCATAAGAAAACTTGTGTGTTCTCGACATGGAAAAAAGAAAAATGGAAAAGTTTTTAGAGATCTTACTCTTAGAATAAAATTTGCCAAAACAAAGTATAAATAATGAAGTTGTTCTGCTTCACATATACGTATGTTATAGTTTTGCATCTTAAAACTATTTCATAAGTTGGCTGGTAAACTAATCTTTAGTGCAGTGAACCACACAGGACGACTCCAAATTCCATCGGAAACCTTGTATTTCTACTTATTATATGATTGTGTTTACGATGTCAATTTATTTTAAACCCACACACACGCCCTTCTCAGCATGAATTTCACCAATTCCTTCATCGCATTGTAAACTGAAATAATTTGACATGAAGGAAAGTTGTGAAATTTTAAGACTTTCTTAATGACGACTGCAGAATGCAGCCAGCAACAGAAACAGCACGAACCTCCTGTTTTTCGCCGTATGTTTAATCGTAAATTACAATTTACAGCGAAGGAAAACGTTCCACCACAACTCTTATATTTTATGCAATCACATTTAGTTAAATTTAACCGTAATACCAGGCATAAGAATTAAGCCAACCAACAGAAAACCAAGCTAGCCAACTAAAACATGCTCAATAAAGTTGTGCGTACATTTTAACATGTTTTTTATGCGACAATCTCTTTCAGAGCTTTGAAACAACTTCTCATAAACGAATAATCAATTTTCAAGATGAGAAAAACAAATTTTATTGGTTAGACCAGCCCCTTCATTTAAACTTTAACCACTCAAAAACTGTTTTTACAACTTTGCAAGGAGACATTTATTCGAATTCCTATTTCTGCAAACTTTGTTTTCTTTCAACACAAATTCCATTACAACTGCACGCGCAACTTGTCCATCTCCATATTTCAGTGGATGGAATGTTCAAAGCCAATCAAATAGCGCAATTGCCTACCAAAAAGGTCATAGTATATTTGACTCATTAAGAAAAGACAATGGCCAATCATAACAACAAATCTTTATCTATATACACCCATTCTTGACTCTCGTTAAGGAAAAGGGTCAGCTTCAATCTTCAATTAGAGAACTTTTTCCATGACTAAGGATGTAATAATCGTTATTCTTTATGTTTCTACTTACTGCGATGTACATGGTTCTTATAAAATGTAAATACAAGAAAAAGCCTTTCGCAAAGAAGTATATATCAATGTGTAAACTTCAATAATGTAATTGAAAATTTTGGCAGTTCTTTTTTTCCTCTTGTTATCTACTTTCATATTGAACTATTTCATTCCATTAAGAAACTAATTAATTTCATGACAAAAAGCTTTTCACTACAAAGTGCAAATACACATATAGATATGTACATATGTATATCTGTGATAATCCGATTTTGTGTCATTTGCAGTAGCAATTTTTGAACATGGAGATAAAATGATTGACACCAACTTACACAATGTTCTCCTTTAATTTAGATATTTTGGAATAATAAAATGCTCCTTTTATGTATATTATTAGTGGAGTAAATGAGAAACAGCATGCGATCAGTCTCAATTGTCATTTTAAATTTTGATTGATGAAATTACATTAGTTTTAGTTGAGAGGAGAGAATAAAGTGTGACGGGACTCGCCTAGTTGGCTGATGGGCTGAGTGAATGGCTTGAATTAGGAATTATATTATGTTATGATTGCAGTGTAATTCTCTGGCTGAGGATTGCATACAAATGAACTCATATTCGTTACAGAAATTGAAAACCTGACTAATTCCATTTTGTGTTGGTAACTTCGTCACATCCTGCCGGATGTGCCACTGTCTATATACTATCTCTTTGCATTTCAATTAACAATGCAGATAAAATAGTGGCCAACTAGCTCAATCTAAATTTTTCTGCAGTTTTATAGCAAAAAAAATACAATAAAATCGGCCAAAGCAGTTCCACACAAATCTTGGTAATTAAAACCATTATTTGGATTCAGCAAAGGGATGAACTAATAAAGTTGACATTTTTATGTACAGGTTATAAAATAAAGAGGATGTGTTACGGACAATGGGGCAAATGGTCCAATTGAATGATTGAGCTAAATTATGGTGATTGTAAATCTCCGTCTCTCGCTTACCTGAAACAAACAAAGGAAATGGAAAAATTAGCATATTTTACTAATTATTATGTCAAATAGATATACATGCTAATAATAATAATAAAACAATCTTTACAGATATTATTTCGACCTCGTTATTGAAGACCAAAGATTTCAATAATATTTTATGCCCACAAAATGTAATAATAAAAAATAAAGGACAGCACTATAGAGGTAAAAACCGGTAGGCCTAAATAGTAGAGTCAATAATTCAAAGAGTGACAACAATGGAAGGAGAAAAACAAGGTGGGAATAAAATAAGATAAATTCACCATTAGAGCTGGAAAATCTCTGCTAATCCCATGTCATAATACATTAAATCAGACAAAGGTTAATGGGTCTCGTTTTTCTACCAGTTTATAGAGCTTTTGCCATTTACTCCAACAATCAACGATAATAAACGCCTTGATCCATTCAACTGCGTGGAACTTGATATTTTGGTGATTTAGGTGATTTGTTGATGATGACAATAATACTAATCTCTCTTAAGCAGCCAAACCAAGCTGTGTTATTTGCTAAAAGTTTAACCACACAACAGTTGCGATAAAATAAACGAATCAAAGTATTTTTCCCCTTCTTTTCCCTGGTTTGCTCGTTTGTTAAACTTGTCTTTATTTTTCCAGTTGCAAATAAACGTTCATCTAACCAAACTAATAATTCAATTTTATCTCCTTTATCTGACAGATAATTGTAGATTAATAAATCTTTGGAATTTGCTAAAGTGCAATGTCCAACAGCTTATTAATCAGCTATTTGCATGCATTTAATTTGTACAAACAAGCTAATTTTAAGTTTGGTCACAAATTTCGAAAATATCAATATTACGGTGTAAAATGTAGTATGGGGAGTAGTATGGGAGTATAATAGAGAGAAGGGGCATGAGGTGAATGCAAAGCCATTAACGACTTTAGGCAAATGTAACAGTAAAATGTAATTGAAGATCTTGTTTTGAAAGAGTAGAATTGCTGCTTCTGCTTTCTTCTCATTTGTATGGTTCAGTAGTTGATTGTTGATTTGCTGGCTGTTGTTGTCGGTGGTATGAAACATTTTAGAATATAAAGACCAACTACTGTGTGCCTAGATTTTAAGACTGATGATTCTCATCTTTTTCTTTATCGTCTCATCTTTCCATTTCTGTCATGGCCTGTCGTCGTAACATTTCATATGCAAAGTTAATCAAATTCAGTCAGAACATTAGAGAAAAATGGGCTTTGGATGTTCAGACGACCCATCCACTTAAAATATTGAATGGTGCCAGTGACGATTATGATAATAAGGGTGATACATCCCGCTACACTCTCATGATGATGAAGATTGTATCACCATTTTCTTTTACATTGTGTTTGTCTGTCTCGTATCAAAATTTTGGAGAAACTCATTCCAATGGATGGATGAGTGGCATGCGAGAGAGAAAAGAGATCAGCATTATTTGTCGCTTTTCTAGATCAATAATCGAATCGAGGCAGCTCCTTTTTGACTTTGCCACATCATCTGATCACACATCAAAAAGCCATTGTTCTTTATGTAAGAAAAATGAGAGCAGTCACCAGTGGAGGACCAAAATAATTTGCAATTCATCTTGTATACACGCATCCCTTTACAAATGGTTATTGTTGGTTGGTTGGTTGGTTGGTTGGTGTTATTATGAGATAAAGGGAGACAAGACAAGGGATAAATCCAAGTTATAAGAAAATCACGAAATAAATTAGCATAAACATTGTCTCGTAATTTGGGAATGTGCTACGAATAAATTAAATATAACCTCAAAATGACACCATAATTTGTAACTCTTTTGCATCACATGAAATGGGGCCGAAAGGAAGTTGACTGCTTTCCGCAAGAACACATGCTTATTATATTATCTGGGAACAAGTGGAGTGAGTACGGAGCCGCGTCGTCATTTAGTTGTTCATAAATTCATAAAATTTTATGTTGGCTTAACTCTTGGAAGGGGAGTCTACTGTCAACATAATGAGATACAATGTCTGCAGGCTGGACCATCAATCCCTCCAAATCATCATCTCTTCAGCCAAGACATATCCGCCAGGGAGATGTTGTATAAAAGTATTTTATTCCGCATTTTTCATACATCAAATCAGAGTTACCCAACCACTAGGTCGTAACTTATGATCCTTGGCGTAAAACGGGAGAGGAAAAACTCCTTCGTCTCGGGAAAAATATATATTGTAGTATGCATACAAAATGCTGAAATGTCCTCTTTTCTCTATTGTGTAAACTATTGCCTATTTCATATTTTCCCCGACAGTTTTATTATATGGAGGAAAAGAAGCTCGACTAGCGACTTTCTTCATATCATTCACTCTTTAGTATTTGCATTCGTATCAGCTAAAACCCAGAAAACTTTCCCTCTTGAGCAAATCCTTGACGGAAAGGAAAAGACTCGAACTGCGAAGACAGAGACGACAGAGATCAACTTGCGTGAGGAGGAAACTACCTCTCGTAAACCAACCAACAAAAGACTAAGTAAATGGAGGATCGTAAAATTCACAAAAAACTGCTCCCTCTTAAACCGATAAGGTTTTCAGACTTTTTGAGGGCTTGTCTCCCTTTTGTCCTTCTGATTGGATTCTTTTCCCTTTTGTGCATGTAAATTCAAGTAAATCCTGACAGCAAAGAACTTTCAGAAAATCTGTTTGTATCTATAAAATAATTATAAAAATTTGCAAACAACAAAAATTACACAATCAAGATAGATGACTCTGGATAAAGCATTTACTGCAGAAAAAAACATATACTGGTTATGCAAATAAACATCTTGGTCAACAAGATAGAAATGTAAGCATAACCAGAAAAATTTAATAACATGTCTGACTTTATTATTTTACAAGTTTAGATATTTGATAAGCAATCAAACTTTTGGTAATAAACTGATTTTTTGATTGGAAAACATCTTAAATTCAACCGTTGAGGTTGAGACTCCACGACACGATCCGACCATAAGCTTTCAAATGCTAAAATTTTATTAAGATTTGACTAAAGATTAGTCGAGCCAAAAGTATATATTTGATTTTTTTTTGTTTTTTCTGTACTAGTAAATGAGAATTTGTCTTCCATATCATGCTTGTTTTTGATGGGTAAAGTAATTGTATTTGAGACAAAATATCTCGTAAAGTTTTGTTTTAGAAAAAATGTGGTAGATTTTATACCTTCCATTTTCAACTGTTTACATAGCATAACAGATCAGAAGAAGATACAGCTTATCGTGAACATTCAATTAAAATTCACAGCGAAACGTAAAAATGAATTTACATTTATACTTTCCAGAGTTGTCAGAATGCACAACTCCCTGACACCCTGCAGTTGGCCAAGCTGTTGTATCCGATTAAGAATATTACACACAACAAAGTCAATTGTTCTAATAAAGAGAAAAAAAGGGAGTCTCAAAGTGAAGGGAGAGGCAGGTGAGTTGTAGCTGGAGCTTTTATGAGGCTTTATCCAGGATTTATGGCCACATTTTATTGCACAAGGTAACACCTTTACTTGAAACTAACAAGGAAATTATTATCTTGATGAATCAAAAAGTTTTTTAATATTTTACCTAATACTTTTAAATATGGATGCATTCAAAAATATGGAATTTTTACGTTAAAAAACAAAGTCTTGAAACCCGAATAAATTTACATTAGTTTTCTTATTTTCTCTCTCTCTATATATATATACAGATAGCTCCTTTTGGTAGTTGAATGGTGGCAGACAAAATAGTGGAAATGAATGAATTGTTAAGATGTTTTGATATGCGCTTTTCTTCACTAAATATTAAATAAATCCACCTGCTGCTTCAAGTGTTTTCTGCCCTTCAACATCAACGTCATGTTTAAATTAAATTCAGACTTTGATATCTGAAGTCTACATAATAATCCGTACCAGCCTTTGATGATTTCCTGTTTGATTGTTTCACTCTAAAAGCTGTCAGTTGTCAGTACTGAAGATGTTTTGAGGTACGATAGATATAACTCCTTACGAGATGACTATTGAACGGATTGGATTAATGAAGGATGAATGACTTTATGTATGTGACTTTGTGCCTTTCACCTACGCTTTCTAACAATGAAACATTTATTTTGACCTATAACTGTTTCCTTGTTGTACCATATTTTACATGTAAATATGCATACTTTCTCAACAATGATAAACAATTGCAGGATTAGGAAATACTTGAAGTGAATTGCCATAATGTTGTTCAATGAGGATGAGACAATGTTATGTTTTGTCGATGAGAGGATTAAATTTTAATGAAAAGCGCTAGATTTATGGGGAATGAATTCCTAAGATATTTAAAGCTGATATTATTACCACATTAATAATGCCTACAACTAGCACCTAAACCAGTCCAGGAGAATTGTTTCTGCCTGTGGTAGTTCTAGTTGTTATTTAGCATGTATGTATTTGAGACCTGCCTGTAATTTTCTTATTGTTAAGAACTTGTAATCTTACACGAAATCAAAATTTATATAAAAGAATGAAAGATGACTACACACGATAGTTTATACTTAAACCCTGCCAACATGCATTAACTTTGTATTATCAAGATAAACATCTCATACTTAAGCTCTCCAACTTGATGGGGGACAATTTTATAATTTGGCCACGAAAGAATTTCTTGCTTCTTCAATGATGTGATAATAATATAATAATAATAATATCTTTAAATGTCCAGGTGCAGCAAGCTATTTATTTAATGTTGCAAGATTTGCGTTAAAACAAGTTGAATGAGTTTCAAATTGCACTTGTGTAAAATAAAGCCGGAAGGAGACAAGCGATATTTCATGGACAAGCTCCGCAATGTGTGTGGTGCATTCATCTTATTCCTAACCTAATCCTTTTATTTTATAAACACGTCAGGAAAATTTCATAAATTTTGAACTCGTTGCATCCTCTTATTTTAACTGTTTGTCGATTACTGTCTTTCCTCCACTTCATTTTTTCAACCCATGCATATATAATCTGCAATGTTTTTATATTTGGGATAAAAACTGGATACATAGCTTGTATGCCAAACTTTAATTAAATGGATAGAAATTGCGCATTAAAAATCACAGTGTGACATACACCTCGTGTTTATTGAAGATTTTATCTTTTTCTGGCAAACAATCATCGTTATATTTGAACGCAGTGATTTGAAAAAGTATATATACTTATTTATGCTTCTCTCTTAGACTCTTAGACTATATATACTGCACAAACCAATTAGTTGTACATTACTTCCAACCTTGCAAATAGCACAAAAGCAATGCCAAATCACCGGTTGACTGGTAAAACTTTGGTATAAAATTAGTCAAACTTTCAACAGCTAGCAATAAATTTATCGTTTCATGAATGACTGAAAAAGAAGTTACAACAACAGCTTTAGCAGACAAGTTGAAGGATGAATGAAGAAGAAGCCTGCGTTTGCTGATGTTGCAAAGTTTGGTACTAATGAGAATGAGCAAACCAAATTTTACTCTTCAGGTAAAAGCAATTTTCATTCAATCTACATTTTGCAAACTTTATAAAACTTGCTTCAGCTATAAAAGCAAAGTAGTTAAATGATTTTCTGAAACTGCACAGCAGTCTGTACGTATCATAAATTGCCAAGATATGCCAAGTTATCAACGCCTGATTTACTGTAAATGATGGTGAGAGAGTACACAAGACCAGTCGTGCCTCTTTCTTCAAGACTTTTCGGAATTGGAATTTTATCAAATTTCTTGGCAGGATGCAACCAATTGCCATCCAATCACCAAATATACATTTATATATCCCCCATTTCTATCATTGTAGAATCCAAATACAAATTGAATACATAAAATCATTTTCCGCTTCTCTCTTTTGAGAGAAATAGATTTTGCAATAATTAATAGAATTGGCAAGGTAAAAGTTCAACCAGCTTATATAGTGCATATTTCTGGTGCATAGAACCAAAACCGATTTGAAATCACTTTTTCTACACGCCTACACAGACTATTTATCGATCCATGCGTGTTCTTTACTTTAGAATTAAACAAGATCGTTTGTTCAAGAAGCCAGCCAAGCCTCTTCTTCTTTTCACTTGTCCACGCGGTCGGTACGCTACGCCACAGTTAGTTTCTCTTTCTGCTTCACGGTACATCATCGCATCACACTTTTTCGCAGATATCGAAACAGAGATCTGTACATATAGGAAGATCGATATGTATATTGTAAGCAGACATCTTCCTTTTGCACCGTCTGCAAGTTAGTTTGTGTTAGAATTGGAAGAGACTTGGAAAAGACAGGAGGAGAGAGCTCGAGAGAGGAGGTGTAGTCGGCATGGATGAAAAAGGAACACGAAATCGAAATCAACCAACCTTTTCAATTCAGTTAGGTCAAATCTAATAAACACATCCAATTTATATTACCAACAACCAACACTTCTTTCACGTTCACCAAAATAAAGCAGAAGCAGAGTTGAGCAAAATATAATAAGAGCATTCGCATCTCTCTCTCTCTTCTGCTTGTTTATGAAAGTAAGTAGTGACGAATTCTTGGCCTACTCAACTAAAACAAGGAAAAAGGTAGATATAAATATCGGTTGAAATTAAGGAAACTACTTTGTTTCATTCCGTTTCAGTAACTGAAGATGAGTCACATAACAAACAGAGATAGATATTGTTATAATAGTCGAGTGAGCATTCCATTTATGTCGGCACAAATCCCATCGATCTGTCCATTTGAGTGTAAACTTAAGTGGCTACAACTCAAATAAATCTTCTACATTTGTAACAGACATCAAGTATGTGATGCTAATGCTAATAAATTTGTGGTATATACACTTCATATCATTCCAACTTCAAATCCTATTGAGATGAGCAACGCTTTTGGAACTTGAAAATATAACAGGCCAACTGTGTGATTTTTTTTAATAAAGATCGTTATCAAATTGGGTTGTGTCTTTTAGCCAACATAATTTGAATATGATGAAAGTATTTATTAGAAAATGCTTTAATAATGATCTCAAGCCAAAAAATGAAGGAAATCAGCAGTTGGGCTCAAAAAGAATTTGACAGAAGGCTTGAATTATATGACAGATCAAATCACTTTAATAAGCACCTTTGCCCTCATCAATTACACTTGTGTTGACTGACTGGCATGTTAAAATTATAGAGAAATGAGCAGTAGCAGCAATATTTTCAGTGTCAAACTTTGATATAAAGGCAATCAATTTGTGTGCACAAGCTGAGAAAATTGTTGGTCTGGTTTGTCTATTCTCCATCAACTGAGCCAAATTAGGAACGAAGAATTCAATATTCTGCACAACATTACAATCTCTAGCCCAAAATGGCTATCTATCAATAATTTCAATGGGAAACTGTAAATTAATATCAACTTGTCCATTCTCCCAAGCCAAAAACTAATACAAGCTATATAGTCCCTGTTATTATTAATCCAGAAAGTCAATCAAAAACCGGTAGGAGCAAAAACAAATAAGGAAATTTATTTTTTCCATCATAAATAAATATTGGATGCTCATCATGTGCCAGAAGCTATTGAGAAGCATTCTGACAGCTATTTGATAAGTTTATCCATTTTATATTGCAACTCTCGAAAAGTTCATTTATATTTGAAATAAGGAACCTCACCAGAGAGTGCAAACAACAAGAAGCGAACCCGTAACTAAATACAAACTCATCACGCTACTCTGTTACCTGTCCTGCGATGACACTGCGATGATGTACGACTTGTTGACGATTGCTGTAGTTGGACTAATAATACTTTTACACTCATAATATGGCGTTTGCCAAAATCACTCAAGTTTTGAAGGTCATGAAATGAATCGTATAATATGCACACATTCATACAACTTTTTGAAATGCTTCGAGTTGGAATTTAAGAATTGGTCACGGATGTGGTAAACTAAACTTCTTCGTTTGGTAGTTGATATAATTACAGTAATTAACGCAGCTCATAGGGTAAAGATAAAATTACAACTTACGAGCCTAGCTTATTGGAAAAGGTTCAAGAGCCACATAAGTTCACAAACTTTAATCATAACCCCAGCGAGCCAGCCACGCCACATACATATTCCACTTATGATTTTAATACTTTTCCCTTATTCTAGTCGGGTTTGGACTCCCTACCTGTGCACAGAGTAATTAATGTAATGTACACTCCTACCGCAGAATAATTTGATATTACTCGTTTCATATCTTTGGCTAATATCTAAGAGCAAAATGTAAGCATTTCCTCCTTTACTTATAAACAAAAGGTATGTTGAAGCAGTCCATGCTTTGATTATGACATTTGAAATTTTAAGTATTGGTATAAGAAGTAGCCGAAAAAGGGAAAGCTGAAGAAGGACTAAGGAGAGTGCTTGGCCACAGCTCACACAGGCCAACAACATTTTGGTATAAAACGCTTTTAAGTTGACTTGAGTTCGTTTTTGCTTGGCCTTACTCTTGAGGACGTGCTCTGATTTTTAATGTTTCGAATTTGGAAGCTTTTTCCGGAGATAACAGCTTGCTTTACTTTACTCCATCCATGTCGTAGTAATGCAGAAGCGGAGGAGATTAAGAGAAAGAGTATTTCCCGTCTTAGGATATCTCCTTCTTCCCTTCACTCCAAGAATGGCTTTTCATTTCCATATCAAAATGACTGCCACGTATAATCTGGATGGACTATGGCCTTCCGTTTCCCTCCAACAACTTAATAAAGTCCAAACCGCACCCACATCAACTCTATCCCCTTGTTGTCTTTCTCTTTTCAATTCAGTTTAACTCCAACTGCGGCCAGAGAAGCTCACAATTTGCATGACCAAACGTATGTCAAGTTCCCATTAAAAAGGACTGACGAAACTCCACAAATACAAATAAAGTCATGGCCTACTGTGCCGTTGGGGGGTTTATGTCTTTTCCTGCTGTTCAATATCGGTTTTAATGGGGTGGAGGATGCAGATTCAACTCACTTTATTTTGTACCTTGCTGGTAGCCATTCTTTATTATTTTTCAAGTCTCCGCAGTATCCAAAAGGGATTTAATAAATGAGAGCGTGCATCGTAAAACGACCTGTCAACTAATTTAATTCATAGTTACAAAATTTTACATTTTAACAATTAA
>JAQIXN010000546.1:0-35129 GCA_034698145.1 Proisotoma minuta
CGTAAGACATTGTGCCCGTAAGCCTTTGTGCTTGTAAGCCTTTGTGATATAAGCCTTTGTGCGTAAGCCTTTGTGATGTAAGCCCTTGTGCGTAAGCCCTTTACCGCAAATCAGTCAAGAGTTTGTTTAATTATTTATTTAATCGTTCCATTATTAAATAAGATCTTGAGTTAACATAAAAGGCGAAGAACTAACTAACTTAAATAACAGAAGCAGTATCACCGTCGCCCAGATTCTTGCTTGTCGGCAAAATAGAAAACAATTGACATCAATTTTCATTTGTATAGCAATTATATGGCATATTCATAATAATAGTTTAAAAGATTGCTTTCACTGGCGTGCACAACTTTCGTCAAACAGATTTCGTTTTAACAGTAGCTTGTAATGCATATATATTGTGGCTAGATTATCAACTACAATAATATAACATTTAAGTCTTTAATTGAATGAACGTAATATCTGAGACGATTGTAATATTTCTCTTGGGAAATTTAGTGTATAGTGTAAATGACTATGTTGAAGAAACTCCGCACTTTTTCTTTAATGCACTGAACAATCGCCTGGATTGAATTCTAGCGTCTTCATCAGTATGATGATTCATTAGGGTTTTGGATTTTTCTAGAATTTTTTCAATCACATTGACTCCATATATTGCAGCGTACCTAATTGCCAGTAGTAATAATAATCAATTGGTGTTGCTTTTTTTAAAAGAAAGAACATTTGTGCTTACATTGTATCAGGAGATGCTGCTTTTTCTTCAGGTGGGAGGTCTTGAGTAGGGCTCAGGTCATGGGTTGCGGCAGTAGTTGTCAAATTTGCAAGGAGCGTTATGACACGAAGCAAAACCTCTGGTTCTTCATTGTTGTCGAGCAGGTACAATAACCGTTTAGGAGCCTAATAACAAAATTAAAATTGTAGACTTAAAAAATGATAGCCGATTATGTAAATCTACTATAATTCCATTAATTATTTCCATACCTGAGCAGCAAGCAAGCTGGGAACCATATCCTCATTAGTGGATAAATTAACAAGAAGTTTCAGCGATTGCATTTTAATAGGGAGACACTGCTGGTCAAGGAGTGAGTACAGCGTGTGAAGGGCAGGACAAAACTCCGAGTGCCAATCCGGAAGAACGGCAATATTAGCCAATGTTGTTAATACAGCTTCCACAATTTCTTCTCCATGTTTTCCAATGTCTCCCACATATGATAGGAGAACAGGTATCGTCGTCTATAAATTAATTATAATTAATTATAATCTTAACATTACATTGCTTTATAAAAGTTAAGCAAACTCATCAACTACTTAATACCTTCATCTCTCGTTGATTTTGCTCATTAAGTGCCATATTTCCTAAGGCTCGAATGGCTGCCAATCTTATTTCGCTTTTAGGATGGCTTAGTAGATTTTGTAGGCGTTGCAGACAACCTGCTTCTCTTAGATTGTTTTGATTGTGTTGCATTGTGGCTAGGTTAGCGAGTGTTATCAATGCTCGTTCCAACACTCCCTCGTCTGAAGTGTACAAAAGTGCAACCAATGTTTTTGCTTCATAAGAATCCATTGTTCTACAAAACATACATCAAATAGCATTTAGAACTTGTATATTTTTTATGAATTTAATAGATAAATATACTAACCGTCCTTTCAAGCTAAGGGATTCCAATTTCTCTTTTAGCTCTTCGCTAATGTCTTGGATTGCTCTGTCTGCCTCACGAGTACTTTCTTCAGCACTTAGCCCAACGTCTGGACTTTTTCTAGTAATTGATTTGCGACCTGACCATCGTCTACGAACAGGAGATCCTTCCGTAGGAACAAGTGACAAATTATCCGAAGAACGACTAGCGATGAAATGCCTGATGTCCACAGGTGACAATATTCGTGGTGAGCTCCAAGGAGAACACTGTAAAATTAATTGTTAATTGTTGAAGAATTATTATTGTAACTAATAAATATATTTATATCTGTAGCTACCTGCAAGCTTCTGGAAGAATGACGACCAATAGGTCCTCCATTCCCTTGCAAAGCGAGCATGGAATCAGCAAAATGTCTGGCTCTGAAATTCAGCTCTCGAATTCTCTCCTGAACTGAAAGGGGTCGGAGAATTATTTTTCCAGAGTTTGACACATCCAAGTTGCCCAACAAAGCATCCGTTTGCGTCGTTTGAGAAAGGCGACGAAAGTAAAGTCTGGCCTCTCCTTCCGGATAGCTCACTGCATTAAAAAAATGTCCATCAGTAATTATTTGTTGGAGAAAGTTTTAAATGCTTACAATCTCCTTCTTTCCTCCTTCGATGGAATGCAGTTCGGACGACGGAATAGCCGACGTAGGCAAATCCTGCAAAGATGGCTGAGCAGAGTGCGACTTTGTTGACAGTGCGGTCACCACTCGTTGAGCCCGAGTATCCGCCGGATGCCATGATCTCTGAAAGTTGATCTTTGATCTTGAAAATGTCGTACATGAATTTCACAGGGAACACACACTACTACTCGTCTAGACTAAGGATTGCTATGGAGGTGTGGTGGGTGGACTAGTTATTAGTGGGTGTGGTGCGGACTAGACGACACACATGTTACTCCTCTCTTTTTACGTTCTTACTTTATCTTCTTAAAGTTTCCTACTTTTCCGACCCTACTGCCTAATATATGATAATCCAATGAGGACTCTTGAGGAACAAAGGTTATCACGACAAAAATTTAAATATATCTTATCACGAGATATTGCTGATGCAACTAAAACAGCCAATTAGGCACAATAGGCACCATCACCCAATTAATTTGGAAGCAGGTCAATGGGATACGTGACCTTTGCTATCGTTTAGCTGCAGAGCCCTCAACAACTTCTATCTATTCCTATTCAATTAAATTTCTTAAATGGCTGTTTGTAATGTTTGTATTTTAAATTCTTAAAGAAAACAATAAACAAAAATGGGCTTTAATTTCTCAGTATTAAAAATTCTAGTTCCGAATTTTGGGCTTTAATTCACTCCCTTTTGTAGTAGTACCCTATATATTTGGTGTGTACCCTGCCCGAGTGCCGAAATTCCCCGAAATTCGGGTTTACCAGAAAGGTCGATAAAAATCTTAGCCTGGCAATGTAGCAAACATGGATAACCGAGGTGATGGACATTCCAAGGAAATTACTATTTACTAGGGCTCGTGTCACGTGGTCATCAATGTCATCAAGTCACTTATCAATTCCCGTCGCATTGTTGAACGCTCCCATCGCGGGCTTTGGGCTGAGGAGTAGTCAAAAGGTTTTTCCATATCTTTGTTCAAAAACAATTAATTTTTGAAATACAACAAACATGGGTAAGACAAAGATAACCTTTTGGAAGGGAGGGAGAAAGTGGGGGGAGGGGGATGTAAAGTGCTGCGGCGGAGCGTCAGCAACAAAAGAAGAGTCGATGCGGGTCGACGATCGGACCTTCCACCAGCGAAGGATAAGATAAGTAGGTTATCAGAATATGAGGCTTCTACTCCAACGTTGTTCTGTTCTATACATATGCAAATATTTATTTAGACCGGTTAGGTACCAATCATGAGGATGATAATGGCATTGTAGGAGAAGAAGCTGGTTAATAGTGGTTATAATTAAATTAATTAACTATAAATGACTTTAAATTAATTGCATTTGTAGGATGTATAGAAAAATCTTGGAGCTAGCTGTAAAAAGCGGAGAATCTTCCTCCGAGGATGTCGGAATAAGAGACTGATCTGGAACAACCGAGGAAATAGATTCTAGTTTTTTCTTGCACTTCGTCTTCTAGTCAATTTTAGTAACTAGAAGACAAAACGTTAGTTAAAAGGCATCAGAATCACCTACCGAAGTTGCTGCCACTGCCGATACCAACAAAAAGGCCACTGACGAATGATTAAGAGGAAATCAAAGACCAATGCTAACTGTCTGTCAATCCTAAAAGATCTCAACTCTACTTCTAAGCCTTACCGTTTATGCAAAAGAAGGCTTTAGAGTAAGGTAAACTCAAATTAATTCAATTATATTTAATCATTAGTATTCGCTTAAAAATGATGAATGAATTTGTTACTGTTTGAACAAAGAATGTGATGCAGAAACATTATTATCCTTACTCATTAATTTAAGTCTGATATTTTATGCAATTGTGGATAAAACAGTTTGATAAACGGAAGCTCATATAGTAATAATTATTTTTTTAAATTTTCAGATGCAATGATTGGTGAAGAGGAGGAAGAAAATGCAACTTTTTTTTGATTTAGCATGTTACTGACGAATTAAGAAGTTCTTCAGAAGAAATCATGAATTTATTATACGAATAATTTGTTAATTAATATATTGGAATAAATTTGACACAATTATTGAGATTATTCAACGTGTGTAATTCATGTTACATATTACTGTCGCTTGAATAAATCATGAAACTGAAATACCCGACATGTATTAACAAGATTTTTGATAAAGAATCTATATCGTTAAAATGTTCTTGTTTCAATGCCCAGACTAAGATCTAATTTAAACAACCAAGTTAGTTGAACCAACACGCATAATTCTGGAAAAATATGCAAAAACAAAGCGTTATTATTGTGTGGACCAGTCACTATTCAACTATTTGCTGACTAAGAGGAAAAGTAGCTACTCACAAAGCAAAACTTAAAGTTTCCAAGAACTACTACGAGACGAAATTGACTACTTACTTACAGAGTTATAATATAGAGTAAATTTATTATACTGCATAGTGAAATTTGAGCCTTGTTTTTCAGGGCAACTACGAATTAGAAAACTATTCATCGTTATGACTTGATTAAGAGAAAGAAGGAGATACGTGATACGACGCTCAACTTGGTTGCATTGCATGGAGCTTGTAAATTAATTACATATACTAAATATTTCTCTCGACTATTTTATGCCTTTTGAGAATCGAGTATTTATATTTATGACGTTGATTATCTTCCGTCAAAACAACACAACAAGTGAAAGTTTGGCTCTCTTTCGTGTCAATGAATGATTAAAAATGGTTTATCTGAGTAGACTACAATTTTGTATCTTATCGAACAATTTTAAGCGGTGTATTGTTTAGTATTAATTTTACAAAGGAGAAAACATGCCGTCTTTTTACGTGGAGGTGAGTTCTTAAATAATCCTTTTGCACCTTGCTCCATGTTTTGATGTTTAATGAAATCCGACACTTTTATTATTAAATATGTACATATTTTCCCATTGTAAAGTAAATACAGGAAATGTTCCATTTTCCGTCCTATTTTCTCGCATTTTTTGGCCATAGTTCCGTAAACGAATAAACGTTTATTATATTAATTCGCGTAGGCATTAGATCATTGATTTTTAGAATTGACAAACAAATATTAAATATTAATTTTATTATTAATACGTGTTTGTATTTGTATGTTGTTTGTACGATTAATAAATCTTTTATATACGCTTTTCAAATTTGCATGTAAAATCAAAAATTTAGTAAACTTTGGCTAAAAAAACATGATCAATATTATTGAGGTCGGATTATATTTTTTCTATATGCAAACATTTGAATCCATCTTTGTCTTGGTATTTGACATCAAATTCCTTTGTTGAACCTCATCCAATTCAGGTCATTAATCATTCCATAATTAACATGTGATATAAATTATTTTGAGAACATCATTAAAATATTAATTGCTTTGCCACCAGCGTGAAACTTTTTAATGAACCACTGAGTAATAATATGTAAAGGAAATGCTTTCGTTACGAGTGAAAACTGAGTCCTTAGTTGTGTCATTTGGACTTTTAAACTTTGTCTTTATTGCTCTGCTCAATTTGAGCTCAAAGTAGCCAATTGAAAGATGAAAACAATTCTAAACTAACTAACTATAATAATAATAATTGTAACCATATTAAAGGTCCGAGTCAGTCTCATCTCTAATCTCTCATTAATAAAGATGGATAAAGCGTATATGCGTCCAGCTTTTAATTTGCTTTTGATATACAAATCCCGTCCATTGATAAAACAATTAACAAATTTGAGGTTATCGACTCTTTATTAGCTAATTGTCGTTAATTTGTATTATGGGAAGAGCATTGACTGATTGAATAATATTATATGCATCTACGTAGTGAGACTGTTTGATTTTAAATGGTACGTACACTAATAATATTGCCCGAATGACTTATCGTCACCTTCATCACATAAGTATTATAGTCTATGATATGGACTGCTACATAATATTATTATGGTTGGTTAGTCCCATGTACCTTATGCATGGCAAATATATTTGGTTATCAAAATTATCAGTATTGAATATACATGATGTGAGGAGCAAAAGAGAGAGAGGATGCTTATCAGATTAAGTGCTTTAAACTTTAAAGTCTCTGTTTACTTTTTTGCTCTGGTAAAATAAATTAAGTGGAGATATTATGATCCGTCAAATTCATAGTTAAAACTACCAACACCTTGTTTGGGTCCCATGCAAAAGTAAATAGTACTCTTATATGTCATAAATAATATTTCAACTTTTGGGAAAAATACGACGAAAGAATTATATTAAGGATGAGGGAATGAATAATGAATGAGTTTGCTTTTGCTTTGACTTTATTACTTTTCACTTATCAGTTGTCATTTTCTGTCATTAAATAATTAAGTGTCGTCTGCCCAGCCAGTTTTTTAGAGAAAAAATATATATTTCATACGCAACAATTTAAGATATGCTGCCAAGGGCCAAAATTAAGAGAGAAAGGACGCCACTTGTTGCTCGTTACTCTTTATTGCTCAGCCATCAAATATAATTCATGGATTTGGAATTTTTGCATTAATTTCCTTGTCCCATATTATTTTTGTCATAATATTTCATGGAATTGGAACTAATCTAAATTTAAACATTATGAAAATACTTCATTGAAACCCTTTAATGAGAAAAACGAGATAGCGTGCGTAAAAAAAATATTTGACTTTTATATTTGAGACACAGACCTTCGGCTCAGTTACACGAAACATTTATAAATTTGGACTACATTTATTATAATGTTCTCCATGGAATTAGTTAGGGTACATTATTACCAACACCCTTGATATCACTTCTCTTTTCTCTGCTATTTTTTTTTTAACTTTTGCATTTATCCAGTCAACTATATAAATTACGGTGAAGTTCATGTTATCATCAAATTCTTATTATGGACTCAATAAGTTGGTTATATATGTGCATACTTTGGAATCCAAAGTTTGGATACTATTTATGTATGGAATCTGAGTGCATGACTCATGCAACATGAGTTGACTTTGACTGGTTGCAAAACTAAAGTTTGGAGTCAAAATACAAATATGTTTAGAACTATTGCATTTCATTTTTAAGTTGGTCTTCATTTGAGTCCCAAAAATTATTATTATTGTGATGGAATAAAACATCAAAATAATCAACTCATAACTGGGTCTCATATATATTTTCCAAGTACGCAATAGTACGCATGCAGTTTGGTTTCTGGAGATAGCGTCTTTTATTATGTTGACAGGATATGATAATTGGTAGATGATAAGTGGGAGCCTTAAGGGAGGCTCCAATTAATCATTAACCAATTATCATATCCTGTCCACCATAAAAGACACTATCTCCAGAAACCAAACTGCATCATGCGTACTTGGAGAATTTGAGACACACTAAAGTTTCATGTTTTATTCCATCATTCATAATAACAATAATTTCTGGGGCCCAAATGACCACCTAAAAATGAAATGCAATAATTCTTCTAAACACATTTGTATTTTGACTCCAAACTTTAGGTTTAGGTTTTTTTTTGCGGCATTTTGACCGGCTTGTTCCAAACTGTATCTTTAAAGCCGGAGTTTTGTGTGAATGGATCATATTTAAATTGATGAAGAAAGGTAAGCATGAGACGGGGCGTTAGCATTCAGAATTATTTGTAATACAACACTTGTTGCGCTCAATTTCACTCGTTGAGTTTTTCCCTACTCAATTTCAGTGGCTGCTACATTTCAAACTGATTGAATGAGTTGAAGAGTAACAGGCCACTGGCCACACTGAAATAGAATTAGACTGCTCATAAAATGAGACTCATTCCCAGTGCAACACTCAACACGACACAATGACTTTTGACGAGGAAAGCCTCCAAGCTTTCCTTTTCACCGGAACCGTGGGAGATCTCTTCCAAGATGACGACGGGGCTTCTGGCGTCGTCCTCCCCCAACATGTCCCCAGTGACCTTGTGTCCCAAGCAAGCAGTTCCAGTGGTTGTTCAGATCTTGAGAATCTTGACTCCCTGTCCTCACTCTTCACAACAAATGGAGAAAGCTATGGACAAGGTAAGCTCGCAAAAAAAAATCTCAATTTTCTCATCCGTCAAAGTTTGTATCAAATTTTTGGACGCTTAAAATATATTTTTTTAAAAATTATTATTATTATTCTAGAGCCTCTCTACAGCGGATCATTTTTATTACAAAATGATGTCTCTTCAGTGCACGAAACATGCATGATGCTACCACATGACAACCTTCATCGGGAAAATCTCATTAGTACAACCTTAGAACATAATTATTCTCAGGTAAAAAATTTGTCTCATTTTTCTCCCATTTTGAGATAAAGTTGATACGACGAGGTAATAAGTGTTGTTTTGGATATTCCAGTTGGAGGAAATATCACCTTCGTCATGTGGGTCATCCCCAAATTCCTTGTCTCTCTCTTTCAATGACTATTCCCCGGAATCCGATTGTCCAGACTTGGATGGAATGAGCGATTCATGGGAATCAATGATTAAGGATATGACAGTTGATTCATTTTCATCCTCAGAGTTTATATCCATGGTTGATCATATTAGCAGCAGTTCATCTCTTCTCCCACAAACCACCGTTTTGTTCAACGAAGGCCCATTTTACACCAATCCCACCACAGAAGATATAAAATGTGACTTCAAGCTTCCACCGCTGTTCCCTTCTTCTCCCTCTACAGAAGTGACAACTACGACGCCTAATTTAAAGAGAGGAGGAAGACCAAGAGGAAGAAAACCTGGAAGCGTTAATTCTAAACCTAGACAGTACACAAAACGCTCAAATGGGGAAGTACGTCCAGGAAGACGACCAAATGCTAACAAAGCATCCTTTGGCGAAGGATTTGAACTCAGATGTCCTTATGACAATTGCGGCAAAGTTTACTTTAAATCATCTCATCTCAAAGCCCACGTTCGAAGGCACACTGGAGAAAAACCATTCGTCTGTCCCTGGGACCAGCCCCCATGTCCCTGGAGGTTTTCCAGATCGGACGAATTGGGTCGTCACTATAGGTCTCATACTGGAGACAAGCCATATCAGTGTGTGATTTGTCATAAACGTTTTGCCAGGAGTGATCACCTTTCAAAGCATCGGAGAGTTCACGAAAGATCCAAGGACTCTTGTGACTTGCTGCCTCATCTAACCTTTTGTACTGACGCCATGGGGCAGCCATTGTGCAGGCCACCTCGTCGTGGACGACCAAAGAATTCTTATTCAAACATCAACCACCAGCAAAAAGTGACCCAAATGCAAATGTGACCCCGAGAAATTGTTTCCCAGAGAGAATGTTACCCCACAGACACCATTAGCTATTATATATAATGTGAGATTTTTTGTTAACCTTCCAAACCCCGAAAAAGATGAAAAAGGTCTCATTTTCGGTATTTAAATATTAAGTTAATTGTTCATCACCAATACATCCATTCAAAAAAAAATATTTGAAAATAAATTTCTAATCTTTTCATGACTTTCCAAAAGAATTATAACCAACTGCTTGATTTGTATATTATGATTTATTGCATAACACGTATCATTTTTACTGGAAATTGAAGGCGGAATAAAAGTATAGGTTTACACAAAAATAATTCCGTGACAGCTTTGGCAAATGGTCACGAACATGGATTGCCTTCGTCCCGGACTTCCGGTGCATAGAATACCGTATTCCTTCTCCGACTGACCCTCACTCGCACAATTGTCCTTCTATCATCACTCACTCTTTGATTGTGCATCCTATTTTCCCCATTTAAATTCTCTTCTTATTGACATCTTTGCACCAATCTGGGTGCAATGTAGCCTGTTTGATACTTGAAAATGAATAAAAATATCCAATGCTCTGTAATATTACCCATATTTTGTTTCTTCTTGAGTGCGATTCATTTTACAAATTCAAAGACAAGGACACAATTTGCAATTGACGAAAACCTATTTTTACAGCCAATGGTTACAACCTCAGCAGGTATCAAGTATTCCATATCATTTGATTTTTACATAAAAATAAAATCATGACTATGCAAAGACTTGGGAAGGAATGGAAAAGTGACTCGTCCCGTCAAATCTTCTACTCTGCTGGAACCTGTTGAAGGGCAGCATAAAGGTGCCAAGGAATATGTTACAAAATCAGACAATTTGTGCCAAGGTGCATGTATTTCATCAAAGTCTTGTGATCAACATGGAGGAGTTGTCAAAGGTCATTGTGGGAGTGGGGGCAGTTCCGTCTGCTGTGTTTGTATGCTAAATTATTAATCTAATTTTAAAAAAATCATGAATTGTCTAACAAATTTCAGTTGAACGGTCTTGTGGAGGAATTTCTCGAGAAAAAATTTCCTTTTTTAGATCTCCACATTATCCCGTGTCAATAAATGAAAGCGTTGATTGCACTTATGATGTTTACCCTTCGGAAAATATCTGTGCTTTGAAGCATGTCCAAAATTTGAATATTTTTTCTGCAATTCATGAGCGTCAATAAATTAATTGTGTTTTCTCTATAGAATTGACTTTCTCTCGTTCCAAGTGAAAGCATCAACCCATTACGCTAAAGTGGAAAAGTGTGTTTCAGATGCCATGTATTTATTAAACACTGAACAGGGTGCAAATGAGCCACTATGTGACATGGAAAATCATACTGGTATTTAATTGATTATTTCAATATACAAACTACAAATACTATCATTGTAAAAAAATATTTCTCTCTCAACTCTCAATAGCAATTGCATATCTAAAGAAAAATTCAGTCAGACCAGCAAAATTTGTTATGATAACTCAAAGTGAGGATGTCAAGTGGAACTTGAAAATTACCCAAATAAACTGTAAAAAATTAAAACCATGGAAAAGTAAGGTTTTTAAAAGAAAGGCTGATAAACAAACATTTTGACATGATTTTTTTTCCTTCGCAGATGAACCAAAATGTGGTCGGCAGCTAATGTACGAACCAAATGTTGGAGATGAAAATTCTGTGGAAGACGAAGATTCTTCTTCAAGCAAAGAAATGATTCAAAGAAGGCTGCAAATTCATCCCTTAATTGTGAATGGAAAAGACGCAGAAAATAGGGAATTCCCCTGGCAAATAAGTTTACAAACCAGAGGGAAAGGTTCACATCGTTGTGGAGGCTCAATTCTTAATCAGAAATACATACTAACAGCAGCACACTGCATTATGAGGTGCAATTTAAGCATAACATCAACAGACTACAATAAGTCAACATCTAAAATGTTTTTGTTTAGAAATGCATACGAGCCGAAAGAGAAGATGAAGGTGATTGTGGGTGATTACAATTTAAACAGCACTGAAGAAGTGGAGCATGAGGAATTTGAGGTTGAAAGTATTATCGGTCACTTTCACTACAAACCTCAGAAATCGCATTTGAATGACATTGCCATTCTTAAGGTCAAGGGGACAATCAATTATTCCCCTAATATTCAGCCAGTTTGTCTACCTCCGGCAAATTTTTCCACGGATGGTAAAATCGGATGGGTGTCGGGTAAAGAGAACTTTTTAAAAAATAAGAGAAAACAAAGGTAAACGTTAATAATTTTTGTCATTTTAAAAACGCATAATAGGCTGGGGGAGACTTAATGGAACAGATCCAAAAGCTTCTGCTTCAACCCTTCAAAAATTACAAGTCACTGTAGTAAACGGAGAAGAATGTCAAGTTTTGGTGCGTCAAGAAATACAAAAGATTTTGAACCGAAGTGTGACGACGGACGAGGTGTTGAATATGGCAAGACTTGGTCACAGTGCAACTCAACTTTGTGCCCGTCCAAAATTGCATTCTGCAGTTTGTTTCGGGGATTCTGGGGGACCTCTTGTCGTACAAAATGAAGAAGACGGAAGTTTTATACAAGTTGGAGTGGTTAGTTATGGTCTTGGGAAATGCGTGACTACTCGAAATCCTCCTGCAGCTTATACTAAAGTGTCTGAATTTTTACAATTCCTTGCGATTGCAACCAGCGACGACCAACTTGGGATTTAGATATATTTTTTATTATATCTGTGGGTGATGATAAATTTGGCTTAATCAAATAAAATTCAAGTACGGAATTAACATTTTCAGTTGCATAGAAATAAGAATTTACATATATGTGTACATTGTATGTTTTTCTTTAGCTTGTTTATCATGCTTTATTTTTCACAGACTTCAATAATTCCAATTAAGTCTCCAGTAATAAAAAGAGTTGCATATACATCAATTTCCCTAATTGAATTGGGCAGCCTTTATCCGGTTAATCAAGATTACAAAACTAATAAACTGTCAAAAATACAAAGGCCGAGGGTAAACGGGAAGAAGTCAACATTGTGCATTGCATATATATAAAAAAAAACCACAACAAGAACAAATAACGTCATATGCAAAAAAAAATTAAAGAGTTGTACTGGAAGATGAAAAGAGTTTATTTGGCCACAAATTGAGGCTTAGCCAACACCCTCGGAATGAAGTCCACGCTGTCTTCTTTGGGTTTTTATGCCAAATCCAAAATACATGAAGGAAATGGCAAAATTCGGGTGCAATCATTTAACATTTGTGTTAAACTGATGTGTACTTTAACTCATGGAAACTTGGCCAAGATTTTCATAATATTGCATAATCCTTGTTAACACAAAATCAATGCAAACATCATCTCCTTTTAGTACGATTCTTCTTTTGCGTTGAAATGGATATTGAACTTGGGATCGGACTTTGGACTCCGGTTTTATTAAGCATGAGGTATGAGGGTAAACATGCTTCTTCTCTCTTGCTCTATCTTATATATTATTCGCATGTAAAAAACATGTTGGTTGCAAGTAGTGTAAGCAAAAGCTCATTCAGCTTTGGAATACCAACTTGTGCACATTAGTATCCATCAATTTCCCCGTTGTGCTATATCCAGTCAAATACAGGTGAGAAGTGAAAAAGGTGTTGCTTTAAAGGGAACTTGGTAGCTCATTAGGAAATGTAAATAAAGTGAAACACTACCGGCTTAACATTTTTACAAGTGGCACTTAAACGAAGTATTACAAAGGTTGTGATAACCAAGTGAACTTGTTAAGGAAAGTGGCTACGTGCTTGAAGACTAAAGTTAACACAAAGTACACAACTTGTTACATCTCGTTACTTCCAGTTGCAAAAAGGTAATTTGCATTGCATTCATTCATTTCTCATAATTACAGTTCTTATAAATATCCAATTGTTTCTGCGTGTTATGTTATAGGAATAGTAACTATTTTTACAACATCATGCACAAAATCCTGCGACATTTCTTATATATCTTGTCAAGGTAAAATTAGGCATGCAATTAATTGCATAAGATATTAAGCCATATGAAGGATCATCAATTTACAATCATTGAAACCAAACCTTGAAAAATCTGTAAAAAAGTAATAGTTTTTATTGATTTAGAGCCTCAAGGAAATTCATGTCATGCATTTGATGAGTTGTAATAATAATTCCGGTGTAATTTAATATTTGCACACGAGGAAATCTCCCTTGATAATAAAATATCACAAATGAGCATGATCATAAAAATACCATGAAATTTAATATCTGTATCAATATCTTTGTGATTTTTGACGTAGCCAGGAATTAAAATAGATGGTAGGTTAAATTGATAAGATTTATTGTGGGGAACGAATTTATCAGTATTCATTGACGGCTTTGCGTTGAGGATGGGCCACGCAAATGGAATGGTCATTCATCTAATCCAACCTTTATTAAATATATGCAAGTAGTATAGTAGAGACTAACCCAATTTTTGCCATTTTCATTCATTATAAATATATATAATAGTATTTGTGAATATCAAAAATAAAAGTACAACGATCTTTGCAACTTGCTTAGTGAACTAAATGACAGTCACTTGACAAAACGGATGAATGCATAAATATGATTGAAAAACAAGTATTAAAAAAACAAGTACAAACAGCTACCAAAACATCTTTGGACTTTATTATAGACTTTGAACTTTTTCTTTATTGAGGCTATCTCTTAATTAGTTCTAATTATAAAGGTATACATAAGCCGCAAGTTTCTAAGACATATTGAAGTGGTTCATTGTGTGGGTCAAGACAAAAGTTAATGAACGCTTTATCATCGACGGCAATAAATCATGCATTTGCTCCAGAATAAATGCTGGCATCTTCATAAATTATTTACATGCAAATCTTAATTATCATTAAATAGGTAGACTATGTAGATATTTAACTAAATTAACATTCGAATCCTATCACAAAGGTATGGAAATATTAAGTATCTATTTTAACAAAATTCTAGCATGAATTATTAGCATGGTTTATTTCATCAACTTAATGCTGAATAATATTTGGAAACTTAATCGAAAGCAGATCTGCGGCTGGTTAAAAAATGTAGGGAGTAGGAGTCAGGTAAACACGCAATGAAAGTTAATAGCAATGCGAGTTTTTGGATTGCATGACCCAGATAATAGCGAGGGTTGTGGATGACAACATATTTCTAATGTCGTAAATATATAAATAAATATTTGATCGATTCATTCGCAGAATAATAAGTTTCAGTTTCTAAAGTCAATTGTCATAAATTTAAAACATTAACATCGTTTATACACAAACATAATAGATTGGAAAGTTCTTAAGGTGTAGTTGTCAACAAATACATATGTTATGTTTCCATAATAATTTTCGTTCTTTAGGTAATTTGGGATGGCAGAAGCTCACGCTGCCGTTGCGTTCTCGCTTTCCGTTTCTCATGAAGGATTCAACGTCAATTTTGACCGGGAGGTACTTCACCTCATCTGGCTCTCAGGGAGACGGTCATGGAGGAAACGAGGCCAGCGGATTTACGTAAGTCACCTTTCTATAATTGTGTATAATAGGTCATAAATCTACAAAGAAGTTTATCCAATCTTAAAAATGTCTCAAATGCCATACAAATCAAGGAAAATCCTTTTGTCATAGACTTTGTTTATTTTCCTCTGGATAATTTTCCTCATAATTTTTTCCAACTGGCTGTTAGATAATTGTAAACGACGTTAAATTGCGATGCAATTAAAATGGCACGCAAATATGTCTGTGTACAGGTGCCATATATATGCGCTGTTGTGTTGTTATTTTTTGTTTTCTAAATTGACGTCATGGATCAAAGTACAATTTATTTACATGTCTACATAACTATGTAAAACTACGTGCAGTGAGGATTCCAAATATTTATACACGTAGTATACAGAATCTAGTTTTTTGGAAATTAAATCTCCAGACTGGGCATATGTAACAATAATTAAATTAAATTAAGGAAGGATGCGAGAATAACACTCGTGGATGAACTGCATTGCAATTACCTTGTTAATTATGTACTAGTTCTCAAGAAGAAGATGATATAATGAGATTTAATGTCAAAAAATGAATTGTTGTCGATATTGTTTTGCAGAACGGTATCAGATGCGGTATCTACCCAGGGTCCCTTAAGGGAATGACTGTTTCTGTGGCGTCCCTCAGTTCAGTTTACTATGCCGGATATGATCCTACATGCGGACTTATTCCCATGGTCCAAAAATTTATGCCAGAGTGAGTTTCACAAAATAAGTCATTTCCCCCAAGTTTAGCAATTGCTTGATTTTAGGGGAGACCTCGGGAAAGGTTTGAGCTGTGCCGTTGTTGCGGTTGGAGTTTGGGGAGGCACAATTTTTACCGTTCGGAATTTGCTTAGAATGCTTTTCCAATACAAAGGATGGATGTATGAAGAGCGAGGAAAAGGACGCTCGGTGTCCATTACCACAAAATTATGGCTGGCTGCCGTGAAAATATTTTCTGGATGGAACCGTCCAATGTTGTACAGTTTTCAAGGATCAATGCCATCCCTTCCCCTTCCATCCTTAGATGAAACCATGTCCCGAGTAATAACTTAAATATATGTACATTGTTTGCATTTAATCACAATTGGATTTTCTTTTTGTTAGTATTTGCGTTCAGTTCGACCACTTCGTGACGATGAAAATTATACAAGATTAACAAATTTGGCAAAAGAATTCAACCAAGGAATTGGGAAGAAACTGCAACGCTATCTCGTCTTAAAATCATGGTGGGCGACCAACTATGTAAGCGATTGGTGGGAGGAGTATGTTTATTTGCGTGGCGTAAGTTTAAATTGAATAATTATATAATAGTTTTCTCATTTTAGACAACTATTATCATCATTTCAATTTTACAAATGTTTAGAGATCACCCATTATGGTGAATTCAAACTTTTACGGATTGGATGCCATTCTAATTCATCCCACAAAGGTGCAGGCAGCAAGAGCAGCAAACGTAACGCACGCAGCTTTGTTGTTCCGAAGAGCTATAGAACGACAACAATTGGAACCTGTATGCTAAGGATTTTCATTATCAAATCAATTTTACATTTTTTTTCCTTTTAGATCATGATACAGGGGCTGGTTCCTCTGTGCTCTTGGCAGTACGAACGTGTTTTCAATACAGTAAGAATCCCTGGGGAAGAAACGGATCGAATCCAACATTTAGATGATAGTACTTGGATTGCTGTCTATCACAAAGGCCGTTATTATCAAGTCCCTGTGTACTACAAGGCGAGGCTAATGGAACCCTGCGAACTTCAAGTAATGTTTGAGAGGATTTTGGCAGATGATGCAAAGCCATCCAAAGGAGAGGAAAAATTGGCCGCGTTGACGGCGTGGGAGAGAGTCCATTGGGCCAAGGCTCGGCGACAATTCTTCCACAAAGGAGTCAACAGAAGCTCTTTGGATGCCATTGAAAAGTCTGCATTTGTATTGGTGCTAGATGACGAGGAATATCATTTCGATAAGGTACATCTAGTCTTCAATAAAGTACAACAAGTACAACAATATATGTATGGTTTATATAACTGTGTTTTTAGAATGACCCGTCAAAACTTAATCATTTTGCGCAACGCATGTTGCATGGAAATGGATACGATCGTTGGTTTGATAAATCATTTACAATTGTGATTGGAAAAAACGGCAGAGTAAGTTTTTTTAAAACATTAAAATATTGCATAATTGGTTTCTAACTAAAATATTAACGATCCGTTTCAGATGGGATTCAATGCAGAGCATTCATGGTAAGTGAAAGCACTTGTTTCAGATCAACATTATGATTACAACGGAAACCAACCTTGAGTAGAGAAAATAATTATTTTTTACCAACTTTTTTCTCTTTTAAAAACTCCATTTTAAATTAAAAATTACCCAAAAGGTCGGATGCTGCGATAATGTCCCATTTGTGGGAATTTGTTTTGGCCGAGGAGATCGAGAAAGGGTAATTTATGTCCCCTCAATTCTCAAATGCAATTTTTATTTCTGCAAAAATATTTTGGACGGTGAAAGTTCTTTTATTTTACACTTTTCGCCTGCACTCACATATAATTTATTTATTTATAAGAGCTGTAGCTGTAAAAATTTCAAGCGTCCCTTTTTCCTATGGTCAAATTTAATAAATTTACTAAAAAGAAACATTTGGTTATGGGTGTGGTAATGGGAGGTGAAGGTTGGTAATTTTAACATCCTCGGAACAATTGGAAATATTTATGATTAGGGATATGTAGAGATGAAAAGGTTGACATTTTTAAAGGTCGGATGCCCCAATTCTTGGACACTTGTGGGAATATTGCTTAGGAGAGGAGCTATTCACACTTGGGTAATTCATTCACACGTAGAATAAATAGTTGTGGGGATTTGTTTGATGATTTCATTAATCTAACTGCCATGGGAAATTGTTGCGCCTTACTATTAACAAATCAGGGACGCATGTCTGCTAGTTAAGTGATCAATTATACAAGCTAGGATTTTAGAGAGAGAGAGCTTGTAAATCATTTGCTTTTAAAGCACATTTTGCACATTTTCATTATTAATTGAGTTTGCTTGCTTTATTTTCTCCGGCAAATTTTGATGACTTCTATAAATGGAAATAATTTTATAGATATGATGCGCAAGGAAATACAAATGGATCTGTTGAAGTGGAATTACCTCATCCCAAGAAACTGAAATGGGAAATACCTTCGGAGGCATTGGAAGCCATTGAATATGCGTCCCAATGCGCCCTTGTTCTTCTCAACGACGTGGATCTGAAGTTGGTCATGTTTAATCATTATGGAAAAGGCTTTATGAAGGGATGTCGCATTTCTCCCGACGCCTTCATTCAGATGGCCCTACAACTTGCTTATTATCGGGACGCTGGGAAATTTAATTTGACATATGAAGCCTCCATGACCCGTTTGTTTAAGGAAGGGCGAACTGAAACTGTTAGACCTTGCACTATTGAATCTTGTGATTGGGTTCGATCAATGGACGACAAGGCTAAAACGGTAATAGTAATATCCTTAATAATATATTTTAATTGTTATTTCCCAAATACATGAGAAACTCTCTTGAAATTATAGAATGCAGAAAGAATTGGGTTGCTTAATGCCGCATGCAAAAGGCATCAACTGGGCTACCAAGATGCCATGGTTGGAAAGGGAATCGATCGTCATTTATTTTGTCTTTATGTTATCTCCAAGTACCTGGAAATTGACTCTCCTTTCTTAAAAGTAAAACTAGCTATATATTTTCCCAACTCAATCATGAAAGTGGTTTCTATTAATATGTTATATGTATAGGAAGTTTTGAGTGAGCCCTGGAGATTATCCACATCTCAAACTCCACACGGACAGACGACAAGATTAGACCTGACTAAACATCCAGAATGTATTTCTGCGGGTGGGGGATTTGGACCCGTTGCGGATGATGGCTATGGAGTCTCTTACATTATTGCCGGAGAGGAAATTCTCTTCTTCCATGTCTCTTCTAAAAAGAGCTCACCGGAAACTGTAAGTTGGATAATTCTACTAGATAAATTAATATTTCCTCTGTTTTACTACTCTCCATTCTATTTTCTTAATAAATGACAAATTAATCTTTAAATTGCAGGATTCCGAGAGATTTGGTCGCAACATTGAAAAGGCTTTGGATGATATGAGAACCATGTTTTCCAGTTTAAAGAAGAATGGGGCTTAGTTCTTCAATTAAGCTTGTAGTAGTTAATTGGTATTTGTCGAGCATAATGATTCTTGACAGTCTTATTATTATTATATTATAATATATACGTATATCAGTCAACATTATAGGAATTAATTTATATAATAGTTGTAGTAAAGTAATTATTTTGATGTGTTGTTATTTCGTAAAAATATTTTCTGTTAGTTTAAAAATGTGTGAATTAAAGGAATAAATTGCGCAAATTATGAGTATTGCTAATTTGACAAAATATCTTTTCATTTTGAGCACACTAAAAATAAAATGCATTGCATATTGATGCATCCTTCCTTTCTCTTCTAATACGAGTGACGCTCATCTCTCTTTCATGTTTCACCCAAACGTTTTTGACCTCTTGCTATACAATAACTAATCTACCAATTAACATTTAAATCAGCAATTTTTATTACAACATGTATTTTATTGTTTGTGACCTTTATGAGATCCATTTTACATATCATATTTTAGTCTAAATAGGTTCCCGTTTTATGGCGCTTGGGACAATGTTTGACCGTTCTAGGTCACGAGGAGGGTCTGGATCGAGCTACCGTTGTACCCATGCCTTCACCTCCTTTCCAACGATCCCAAACTCCCAGATATTGTCACTTTAAACTCAAAACGAATCGTAGCACGAGCTGTATGTTGTATGGTAACGAAAGCCGGTCAAAATGGGTCAACAGGGAGAGATTGTATAGCTCAATCAAACATCTCCCAAACAACGGCTTGCACTAAAGAGGATGGCTTAAAATTCCACTCTCCTCACGAACAAGGGACGTTGATGCTTGGGATGTCGGATTGTTTCTGCGAAGGCTGTACTAGGCGTGTCTCTTCGTAGCGTGCTTAACAACACTGTGTCTTTTAAACGAGCTGCTTGCCAAGCTTGCCTTTGAAGGTGAGTCCAACTAGTTTATGGGGCAGTGGTGGCTGTGGCCGACGTTGGCGTTGGACGAGGACGGGAGGAGTGGACGGGCTGACGCTTCCGGTTTTTGGCTAGCTCAGTTTAGGTCCCTCCCTGACTGCGGACGGTATATCTTTGGCTCCTTTACTTGAGCAACCTGAGGACTATGCTGGCTGAATGCTAGAGAGTTACTTTGGTGAGCTATGTTATTTGTAAGCTGGGGGCTTTGGTAACTCTACAATTGGTAATTCTTAAAAAAAACTTAATAATTATTTCTAAGCAAGATAAGCAAGGAGGAGGCTGTCTCATCGAGTGAAATTATTTAATCTTAAGTCCGAATTAGGTGAACTAGAGATACGAGCCTTTGTTGTAAGCCTTACTTAATTGTTATCCGTAGACGTAGAAATCTTTCCCCACTGGATCATTGTAAGCTAGACCAAAGGGTGCATTATTACTGTTAACTCTCGGGGAAGAGCCTTAAATTCCCACATTTAATTGGGGAACTTTAATTGGGATTTTGTAAGGAACACTAGGGAACTTTCGCAACTTACTGTGATATTTGTAAAAAGTCAAAAGAGACTCTGGAAACTCATGCATTATAAACAAACAAGTAATTATAGGCAACATAAGATAATAATAGTAAACTAGGAAGACAAAACTGCATTCATTCAATCCACTAACTGCTGGGTTTTCTCCTTAGTTAGTATTTGTAAGCTACTACTATGATTGTAACTTAGTTGTAAGTCGTTCGTGATTCATTTGATAATAATCTTAAAAAGAAGATACTTTAATAAAACCAGCGCCTTAACCTAGTGACAAGTTTAATGTGACATCGAGGACAGACAAAGCCAAGAATAATATTAGTTAGGAACTCAGGGAGCCGATTAAGGGCTACTTATCAAGTGCTATGGGGACAGGCCTCAGTAACATGAAGACATAATTAGTAAAGTATCTATGTAATCCGAGACCTTAGGAGAGGAAGAGGAGGGGGCAGCCTTCGGCCGTAATTAACTAACTACTGCAACTACAACGAACTTAAAACAGCTCCACAACAGTAAACGATATATGCAAATACCGGAAAGTCAGTCAGATAAGCAAATAATAATAATAATACGTGAGATATAATAATAATCCGTTCCTTAGTGCCCATAATTTTTTGAAATTTTGATGATAAAAGTCAAGCCAAAAAAGCCAATTATTAAGTGCGACATATTCATTGTGTGATCATTTTTTCAAAACGTGGACGCTTCTCAGTAATAAAAAGTCTTAACAATAACTATAATAAACGAACCTGCAATAATTAGATTTAAGGAAACCAACAAGTAGCCTATATACTTACACTTATAAAACAACTTGGTCGTCGTCATAATAAGACATGTCGAGTTGGAACTTTGGGGGACGGAGTGGTGGGGGTGCAGACCCTTCTTCTCAACTTTTGGACCTCAAAGCCCTTCTCAACCAAGTGACGGGGGGCCTTGGAAGTAACGCTGTCAATAATGCACTTGGGGGCCTTGGAACTGCGGTGGGGAGTAATAGGACCCTAGGGACTTCCCTTGGGGGTGGGGGCTCAAGACTTCAGACGTCTTCAGCCTACCCCAACCATGGTGAGTAAAAATACACGCTGCTTTTTTTTTGCATGTAAATCCTTCCAGTGCCCTCCATCTAAAAATCCCTGAATTTGTGAAAAAGATCGAAATTCGGATTTTTAGCATTTTGGCAAAGCAAGCCGTTACTTTTTATCGTGACTCTGAGCATTTTTGGTCAAAGCGTTTGCTTCATATTCTTTTTATTAGAAATTGTTGTCCAAGAATGTCACATAGATTTATAAGGCCGAAGACGCATTTTATAAGGCCGGCGGAGAGATCGTACGAAAGACCCGAAAATTATATTTCTCCTCCCAACTTTCCGTTCAAATTTCGTAAAAATAATTTTGAATATGATTCCCATTTTGACAACTTAATGGACAATACTGGCGTAGACACATTCAATTACGAGGGCTTAGCACGTCGTATTGAGTATGAAATTTTTTATTGGAACTCTTACCAAATACTTATCAAACACTGGGAAGCTGCTGCGGCGGCCAGCAGGCTCCGACATACCCCTTTCCTTGTTGATGGCAAAGGTAAGAAGGAGGAAGGGTCGGGAGGGATATTGTATTGTATAGAGTTAGGGTCATACATTGTCATAATCATAATGATTAATTAATGAGCATGACATTTTGAATTGCAGGGAATCCTGTGGGAGTAATCGGTGGCCTTGGGGGTCTGGGTGGTGGAAACCTTGATGGGGGCTCTGGAGGAAGTGGGAGCAATGGGACATACTTTGATCCATTTTCTTCAATGTCAACATTCGGTTTCTTTAACCCAAAAGATCCTTCCAGCAATAATCAACAAAATCAACAACAACAACAACAAGGGATGAACAATAAGAGTCCAACATATCAACAACAACAGCAACAGGGTCAAACTTCCCCTGTGTTTGGAAACTCATCCCATTCCCCAATAAATTTCTTTGGGGGAAATAACTCTACAAATCATCAAAGTAACTTTTCGTCCAATTCTTCGGAATCCAACTATGCAACTAGTAATAAGTTTCCAATAAGTACTTTCTCCATCGACGATACAATTCCCGTAAGTACTTGGATAATAATTTTATTTTATTTTAAAGGAAAAAAATAAACATGTTGTTTTATTTTTGTAGGGACGTTCGGAACGTGATCGAAACCGGGAATCCAATAACCACTACACTAGTAGTACTTCTGATGACAATACGTCTACAAACAACGGTCACTTTCCAATTTCCCATTTTGGGGCATCGAATAATTACCGAGAACGAGATAGCTACAACAATAGTAGTACCGGAAACAATAGCAATAGTCACGGTCATCCAAATAATCGCACAAATGAGCATGGGGAAAATTCATTTAACCAAGGTGTTCGAGAAACAGGCATAATAGAAAAGCTTCTGGTAATTTATTAATTTGCTTTCTTGATGTGACATTTAAAATACTTATTGTTATTTTTTTGCTTGTATCTTTAGCACTCTTATGGATTTATCCAGTGCTGTGAGCGTCAGGCCAGATTGTTCTTCCATTTCAGCCAATTTGATGGCACCATTGAGCATTTAAAACTGGGAGATCCTGTCGAATTTGAAATGACATACGACCGAAGGACTGGAAAACCGATTGCCAGCTCTGTCACAAAAATCGGCCCAGAAGTTGTTAGTATTTCTTATCAATGATTGATTTCATTATTATAATTCTATGAATTTTGTATTTAGGTTTTGAGCGAAGAGAGAGTAACAGGAACAGTTACCACCGAGTTGCATCATGAAAGCAGTGGAGAACTTCAGGGTCGTATCAGCTATGAGAATCGCGGAGAATGTTTCTTCCTTCCTTACTGCCATGAAGACATTGAAGGAAATGTTACTCTATCTGTGGGAGACACTGTCAGCTTCCAGATTGCAACAAACCAACGGAGTGGCAATTTGACTGCACGATATGTGCGTTTGGAGAACCCAGCACGTCCTGTACGATACCGAGGGATAGTGAGCTCTCTCAAAGACAACTTTGGATTCATTGAACGGGCTGATGTGGCCAAGGAAATTTTTTTCCACTTTGCTGAAACTAGAATCACTGATGGTATCACGATCAATGACAACGTCGAATTCAATATTCAAACCAGAAGTGTAAGTTGACAAGATATTTTTGTCACGAATAACAGCAATTCTAATAATTTTAATTATTCAATATTTTCATTTCAGGGAAAAGAGGTAGCCAGTGGAATAACAAAACTTCAATATGGAACCGTGGTTTTTGAAGACATTGGAACCGAAAGCCTTAAAGGTCAGATCCTAAAGCCAATTGATAAAAGCCAATGCCCAAGTCCAACTGTGGGCCCAACCCCTCGATCGGATATGGCCGAAGGAAGACTTCGATATCGTGGCCCTGATCGTCAAGAATTGGAAGTTGTCTTTGGTGAAAAAGACCAACAAGGATCTTTCACAATGAAACATGGAGATTGGGTTCAATTTCAGCTGGCAATTGATCGCCGAAATAAACAGCAACGAGCAACAAACGTGGTTTTGCTTGAAGAATCCTTTACAGGTAAGATTCATTTGAATTAAATGATTTGACAATTTCAAAAAAATAAACAATGCTAAAAATATTTTGGGTATATATAGTTTCAGGAGAGCGTCGCGAGGAAGGAGTGGTTTCTGGATTGAAAGGAGACTGCGGTTATATTACATGTGCTGAGAGAGATCAAAAAATGTTCTTCCGATTCACAGAACTATTGGAGTTTTCAAGAAAGCCAAAAATTGCTGATGACGTTGAGTTTACCATCATTCAGGATCCTTCCAGTCCTATCCGTCAATCTGCTATTCGGATTAAATATTTGGATCACGGATCAGTTAAGTTTGAAGTGCCAGTAAGCCAAGGCCTTCATGGTGTTGTTACTCGAGAACCGTCCACTCCATGGGTAAGCAAATTTAGAAAAAAAAATCTTTTATAATTTTTGTTAGCAAGCTTTAAAACGTGATTTAAATTTGCTTGGATAGGTGAGCCAAGAAGCGTTGGCAGGGATTCTTCCTTCATTGTCCAATTTAGGTCTTCCAGCTAATGTAACCGAAAGACTCATCCAAAGTCTATCCAGTGCCGAAGTGCTCGCTCAACTTACAGGCAGCAATGGGGGCGAAACCCAGGGAGAACCTGGAATTATTCAGTATGCTGCTGTTAATGGCAATGCAGGATGGCAGAGATCATCATCACAAGACACGATCATTTTCCACTGGAAAGATTGCAAAAATCTACGAAACATTCTAGTTGGCACCAAAGTAAGAATAATTCATATCCCTTATTTGTTGATTTTATTAAAATATTAATTTATTTATTTACGTACTTAGGTGGTCTTTGATATTCATCAAGTTAGGCGAAATCGTGAACTTGTAGCTGCAAACATCAGAGCAGATGTTTCATGTCCTTCAGCTGATAGTCCGAATGAACTTCTTCAACAATTTGCTAATGCTGCTGCAGCATCTCCTGGATTTAGCGCGTGTGATATGGGGGCTCTCATGAATTTGCTAGGAACAGCAACTGGAAATCTTCAAATTCAAAACCATCATCACGAGAACATGTCATCTGCTGCTGATCAGTTGGTAGATAATCGGAATGAAGTCTTTTCTGGACCTGAAAAAGAATCTAGAAATTCTAACAATCAGCAGCAACAAGAAGAAGATTATAGTATGAGAGTTTTGACAAGTTCATCCAATGTAGTCACTCTTGCAAGATCGAATAGTGATGAAACCAGCGAACAAAGTCACAATGGAATTTATCGCGACTCTTCTTCTGACTTGGAGGAATTGAGCCAAAATGATGGAATTGCCATTCGAAAATCAAGCCGAAGTCCATCTGATTGTTCCGATAAAGTTGTTTTAAATGGAAATTATGGATCATCATACTCAAGCGAAGCATCTTCTTCCTCTTCGCCTCCACAACCTGCACCAGTAAAAACTCAACGCGTTGTCATGAAAGGATATATTGCAGCCTTAAAGGATGGTTTTGGTTTCATTGAAACAATGGCACAGGATGGAGAAATTTTCTTCCATTCAAGGTAAACTATAGGATTTATCTAATATACTATATATTTATTAACTAGGACTAGGGTTAATATTTTCGTTTTAATCCATTCATATATAGTTCTCTTGTGGGAGACTTTGCTAGTCTTGAGGTTGGCCAGGAAGTTGAATATGTAGTTAGCAGCAAAGGAAGTTCAAGTGGAAAACATGCAGCAGATATTGTCAAGCCACTTCCTAAAGGATCCATCGGGAGGGCCGCAGTCTTTCCAGATATTTTGCAGGGTGTTGTAGTCAGGCCACTTCGGGGGGCAAATCCTGACCAGACTGAATACACTGGCTTGATTGATGGACAAGATGGTCAAGCTTATCCATTTGGGATAATTTCTATGCTCAATAAGAAGGAATTGCTCCAGGTAATTTTTTTTCCTAATTTTAATTCTATCATCTCTTTCTCTGACACATTTACTACATATAATAACTTTATTTAGGCTGGAGAAGCTGTAGAGTTTCAATTAGACGCACAAGGAAAGCCTGTTAATATTCGAGCCATTAGAAAGAAGCTCAGAGCAACTGTTGAAGCAGTGAAAGGTATATTACTCTTTTGATTTTTAAATTGAATCAATTTTTATAAATTTCTAATTTGTGTAGGACAATATGGATTTTTATCTTACGAACTGGAAGATGGCAAAAAATTGTTTTTCCACATGTCTGAAGTTAAAGACCATCAGCATTTAAATCCAGGAGATGAAGTTGAATTTGTTATTCTTCAGAACCCCAGAAATGGAAAGTCTTCAGCTTGTTCAGTTGTCAAAGTTGGGTAAGTGATGTTCCGTTAATCATTTTTATTACATACAAGAATTAGTCTGAAATAGTATTTATAAAAACTTTATTTTAATTTAATGTATAGCGAAAGTCAACGTCCGGAACGTCTTCTTAACCGCCTGACCAAGTTGTCTGTAGACGAGTCAGCCCCAAGACTGATAGTGGTTCGTCAGCCGTTTGGTCCTGATGGCACCAGAGGATTTGCTCAGCCTCGCGTTCCTCGAAAGCCGGGTACTCTTAATCCTAGCCGCGATTCTACTAGTAGCGCTGGGAGTCAGTGAAACGATTTCAAAGAGATTTATAATATGATAAGCAAATAATAATTCCGCCTACATTTTTCTTAAAAAGTCTTGCTGTTAAACCTAAAGTGTAAACTTACTTGTTTTAGTCATTTCCCACCCACTACAGGTAAATCATTGTTATATGTATTATTGTTGTGTGTATGTTCATACAAATGCAATCTTAATTGTTGCGTTGCTAAATGATAATTATGATCTTGAATCTAAGGTGCTACTATACAAATGTTTTTTAAGAGAAGCTTGAATTACGAACAAGTGCATAACGTAATGAGTAATAACGTAGTCACTACGCGTCTTGATACCGATAAAAGTGTTCGAAATGTTTCCGTTAACCGTGAGTACTGTATATATTTATGAAATTTATAGACTTTAAGTAACAAACTCTTTCATTGTGGCTGAGAATTTTCGTGGAAGGGTGAAATTCATCAAAGTTACGAGACCGTTGCAATTCGCTTATCATTAGATCACTATAAAAAAACGTATTGTATTTCAATGTATGCCTTAGGAAACGTAAAGTATTTAGATTTCGAGTTATAATTATAAGAAATCTCCAAAAACGGAAAAGACTGCATAAAATAATTCATCAAACTACAATACAAATGAAACTAGAGAGACTATAGGTTAAGTTTTTTTTTAATTTATATTATAAATCTAGCTCATTTTTTGCAACTTAGAGTATTTCATTTTTACCACTAGTGGAATTCCTGTTTACTTATTTTGCAATAAGTTTTAAACTCCAGAAACAAACATAATAATCCTACCAAATTTATGTCAATTTATGTCAACAAAAAAAAACCAAAATAGCCTTAAAAAATGTCAAATGTAGATAAATACGATTATTATTATTATGTGTTTGAAACTTTTTTTTTCAAGTATCCGAATTTTGAAATGCTACTCAGATATTATTTAACCCTGTTTTATGTGTACCTTTAGATCCCTGTAACGTTTCAATTTTGTGAATAGCTGATATTTGAAACTTTTTGCCAAACGCAATTTAAGCGATCTAAGTAGAAACGAAAAGTTACTTACGAAGACAACATTAAACCAAATAAGCAACAGTTTGCCTTAGTTAATCGTCTGAGGGCTGCCACTTGCAGTGGTATTAATTATAAGCTGATTTCGCGTCACGCTCTTTCTATGCAAGCAATGTGGAAATGTCTGCAAAAATCAATCAGTGACCTATAAATACTAAATACATACAACTTTACAGTTTAGTAAAAAAACGAAAGATAGAAAATGCAAAAAAAAACGTTTAATCTGTAACCGAATTTTTCCGAATAACTTTTTTTTTAAAATACTTTGGTGATTGCAAATTCGTTTTTCTCTGAATAACGTCACAAATCCAAATCGGTCTTGTCTTCTGTGTGTATATGTGTTTATAAAAAAAATATCCGATAACAAAAAAACTATTCAGAGGAGAGCGGTGCTGAGTTTCTGAAACTGGGTCGTGATTGATTTGAATAGTCTCCACTTTTGTTCTTAATAGCTTTAGAATACCGTTACTATTATTATTACACTGGACATTGTGAGAAGAGATTTTTACCCACTTATACAAGTGGTACACAACCAGCCCATGTTAGTTTATATATTTAAATAGTCCCAAGACATTCGATGTAAAGTCCTTCATAATTGAAGAAGAACTGTTTATATCTATGATTTCCATTAGTACAAGAAAAACTGTGTGAAATTTGTTCATGTACATTAGTGGTCATTGGATAGTGGTTGCATTTTATTCGCTACTAGAGTGAACTCGGGTGACTTTCACCCTCTTCATTATTTATTTATTAATAAAATGACTGAAAATAAACTACATATTTGTTCAGCAGTACTTTCAAAGGGAGTGATAATAATTAAAAATAAAATGTCATCGGTGTATGTATTTACAACTCTGAACAAAATGTAATTACAAAAATCCAAATCTACATTTCCATGAATGCTTAATTATTATTATTATGATTATTATTGCTATTATAAGTTTACAATTCTTGTATTGTAAAATCGTCGAATTAAAAAAAAAACTAGCAAATGCTCAGTTCATAAAAATGGATCATTTGATCATTTTATTTTGTAGGATAATGAATAACAGTATTCAGTTGTAATGACTTTCTTTGCAGACAACCAAAACGCTTTATTCCAATATCACCAATAAATTAAAATCAGCCCCACCCAGTTGTGTATATCAATAATTTAAATTAATTTCCCCAACAATTATAATCCGTACATGTAACTAGTATCGTTGATGACCAACACAAACAGTAATAAATCTGCTAAACAAACATTTTCGTATGGTGTACTTTTATTGCGAATCATGACTTTATGCATCATTTCGATCATTAATAAAAAAGTAGTAAAGTTTGTAACAAGTTTGTAAAAAGGCAGATTGGATATAATTCCATCCTAATTGTCAAGAAACAATGGCGTCACAGTTGCGGGTTTGAAGTGTCTGCAAAACGGGTTTACAAAATTATTAAATCGAAAAATCATGGATGTTTGTGCATAAATACTTACGCATAAGCCGAATATGGCACTCCAACAATAAGAAGCTGACTTCCTTTGAAATGAATTCGCCAGAGACCTTTATGATAGCCCCTTGCATCCAAATCCCAAATTTTAAAGCACTAGATAAAACAACCAATCTTTGTAGTTTAAAAGGGATGCTATTTATTTATATTAATTTTATATACCTTTGCCATACGCAGCCATGTTCTAAAATCTTTAGCATTATCCATTTTAATGAACACAACGTATGGAGAAAGACTCTGAAATCCATGAAATTTATTAGAGTTTTTTAAACCTGTGCTGGTTGCTTTTATTAGTTTTAATTACTTGAGTATCTGGGACAAAGTCTTCTTCACATGGAGATTTGCTGTGGTCTAAAACTTCTGCTTTGGAAAGTAAATTTCGAACAACAACTTCATAGTTCCCTTTCTTCAAACTGGTTGGTTTGACAAAATATCAATTATTTCAAGCGTTCTTTTTGTTTTACACATCATTTTACCTATTGACGTTGGCTAAGTGGACTGAGGGCCGGGTATTAAACGCTCTTCTTTTGAAATAAATATCTTGAAAATATGAATTCATATTAAGTCCAGATGCTCCAAAGTGGTAAGTTCTGGAAATATCTGGTATCACACATTCACGACCACGCCGAATTTCTGGAGTCCTCATCCACATATCCCAGTCCCACATCTACATACAAAATGTATTCAATTCTGTAACCAATTATACTTTTCATGTCCCATTACCTTATCGGCTGTTGGCCATTTTTGTTCCAATTCATCCTTGTACAAAGATTTCTTAAGCATCCATCCAAGCCCTGGCATTGTTTCTACTCTATACAAAAGGGAAGGATCGGTTGTGGTGTGTTCGTATCCTTGATCATTCCAAGCAGATATGCAGTATAAACTCTCGTCATCTAATAAGTGTATCGTTTGATGGAAATACCTAAAATCATAAATCTTTTAAAGTAGCTCTATATTTTAATACATGATTAAATTGTTACGAAAAGAAGTCTGGAGAAATGTCCAAATCTTCCTCAACTATAATTGCATAATCAGAGTTTGGAAATATGTTAAAAGTGGCAGTAAGTGAAGCTTTGTAGTGTTGAGATATTCGGGAATTTTTAGATCCTAATGGTGTATGCTGAATTCCACGCAAACCAAAAAGACGGCAAATTGACATTGGTTCTTCATAATAACCATCTAATACAAATTCAATTATTATTACATGCAAATTAAACACAATTTTTGCTGGTTTTTCTCACTGACCAATGAACACGGTGATCATAGATGGATTGGCCCCTTCTGCTGATAAAAGCGAACGTAGCATCCTAAATAAATAATGTGGTCTGTTTGAGGCGATTACAGAAACAGGAATATCAAATGTTGACTCGAGCATCTATAATACAAACCGGTTATAGATGGTTATATTTTGGTATCGTGCTTGCTTTGGATTATCATTTTTACTGTAAAATTCCGTTTAAAGAAAATTGGAGATGGATCATGGCAATTGCAAACACTTCCGTATCCTTCGATATGGTTACAAAATTCGCGACGACGCTCGCCCTCATCAGATGAATCCCAATTACATTCGCTATCTGCAAAAACAGTTTAAATAATATTAAATAGAAATAGTTGCTGGGATTGTTTTTCTGCTAAAGATGCAAACCTTCTGTGGATTTCAAAGGTATTTTAACTTTGACATATACGGGTGCACCCCAGCTATGGAACTCTGTACTTCGACTGTACTCTTCAGCTGCAGCTTTGAAGCCGACTTTAGCACTCGAATTATGGTCTCCTTTTTTGGTGACCATGGCCCACATGTCCCTCCATCCTAAATTCTTTGCTTTTGAAGAACCCAATTTTGCTAGCACTTCCCGAGCATTTGTTTTCATTTGAAATGTTCCTTCATCCTGCATTAAAATTAGTTTTGCATTCATTATTCTATTCCAACGTAATATTCCATTGTCTCACCTTAATGGCAAATATAAGAATTCTCCCAGGAGATACCATATTAAGGAAAAGAATTAAAGCTTCATCTTCATGGGGCGAATAAGTATCAAAGACTCGTGTAGCCATCACTGCCCCCGTTGCTTCGTTTAGTACCACGACATGAATCCCACGGTTTTTGTTGGACTCGTTGTCCTCAAGCACCATCGTTCCATCCACAGCCACCGCCACCCTCGACTGACTAGATGCCACCTCAATTGTCAACGATCTGACAGAGTTGCGAGATGCGTCAGTGGTCCCAATCCCATTCTTGGATTTTAAATGACCACCTTCTTTCCAATACCCTTTACAAATAATTTACAGTCATCTAGAAGTAGGCAGATTTACATAAAGGTTAATTATAGGTTACCAATTTGTGCATTATAATCCACATGCTCAATATTAGTTTTCTGATATTGCATTTCAAATTGTTCTTGTTGACTTTGAAGACGTTTCCCCGTTTCCAAAATGAACAATAGATTTAATCCAATTGTTACTACCAATATCAGGACAATTGAAATCTGAAAAAGGACATTAAATATATTGTTATAAGTCTCTTTAACCAGTTATTTAGATTATACCTGTAAAATATTTCGACAATATCTGCGTCGAAGTTGAAAGACACGAGCAAAGACAGATTTGGATGCGCGATACATTTTTGTTGCCCAAAATATGTAATTTATCTATACACATAAATTAATTTCCTTTATTTTTGATTTGTGCATCTTAATTTTGATTCGTTTTCATGAGACGCTTTACAACATCTTTTGTTTGATACCAGTTTTGTGCACTCTTCATTTTTTGCAGGTAAATACAGAGACAGCCAAAGTGAGAATCAAGAAGAAGACAACGCAATTAGCCACAATCTCATTGTCTCTTGTACTATATCCATATTACAAACAAATTTAGCTTTCACCCATCACAATTTGTTGTAAACTTTTGTCATTAACTTTTAAGATTTTGCTTAAATTATTTATTAAATTAACACACGTTGTTTCATTCATGATGGTACACAATTTTGGCTAAATGAATTAATGCACTTTGCGTAGCTTTAACTCGAGTCTCCGAGTTTAATTTAATTAAAAGATGCAGATGAATAAACTCGACAGCCAATGTTCATTGAGGCTTTGAGAATATTTGAGATCAGCTGGATTTTGACATCACAAAGGAACCGGAACTGGAAATAGTATTAAAGGGGGAGATGGATTTGTTTGTTTGCATGTGGACACAGTTACAGAGTCCATATATTGTTCAAATCTAAAACCACATAAATCGAGATCATGATGATGTATGCCATTGTTTGTTGGGTCGTTGATTTGTATCTTATTTGTACTTCCTTAAAACAGGTTCGGTTTTACCCGGTTCCGGATATAAAATACTCTTGTACGCATACACTGCATGCCCTGTTCGAAATTAAGAAATCACCCGGATTCAGTTTCCCAATACGGAGAAATTTACAATAGAAACTCTTGAAATAAAACAGCTTAAATAAACTATAAGGACAAATTTAATTGCAGCCTCACTCATAAAATTTTAAAATGCAGTGTTTTTATCAACAAAGGTAAGTAATTAATTGATGGTGAACAAGTGAGCACGCTTTCATTTTATATGAGAATTTTCTTAGTGCACGCAACTGAATTAAATTATGTAATCAACAAATGGACCTCAGAATTAGTTTTTTAAACTGAACTCTTCGAATGAGATATCACATTTTTCTTCAGCGTCTTCCACATCCGATGGTAACGTAGTCATGTCCAGAGGAGCCATATGGCGAGCAACTAGTGCGACATCATCTTCAGAAACTGACGAAGCAGTGTCAGAGCAAAGATCACAAGTATTACTTCCATCAGCAGCGGCCCAGTCATCTTCAGATGTGGTAGTGCCAATGACCATTGACACCTGTGAGGATCTCTGGACAAGGCTTCATGATATTAGAATCAATGGCTGTGTAAGTTTCAATTAATAAAATTGTTGGAAGAAATGGAAATCCTTTGAGGTATTTTTTTAAATAGCTACTAGAATACGTTGGACGGGGAAAAAGTATTTATGATAATGGGTTGGCTCAATCAAACACTCCACTCACGCCAAGCAATCATTACTATGAAGTTACAATTATTAACCCAGGGGAAAATTGCTATATTGCTATTGGATTAGCGAGAAAGGTAAAAGACTCTTAAAAATCAATTGTCATATTATGTTTTATGTATAATCTAAACCTTTGGATTTTTGAATTAAGGATTATCCGACTCATAAACATCCAGGATGGAACAGAGGATCCATCGCATATCATGCAGACGATGGGAAAATTTTCATAGGAAGTGGGCTTGGGACTCCATTTGGACCTCGATGTCAATTGAACGATGTGTTAGGATGCGGGATTGTCTTCCCTTCACAAGTACACAGTAATGGGCTTCCATTTAAACAAAAATTACCAAAGTGAGTGTAGAAATGAAAAAAAATCAACAGGGACAATAATTAAATGGTTTTATAGGTTGCGTGGGGAAGCAAGAGTTGGATGCCAAGTACATAGAGATTTTTTCGCAAGACTCACAAATTCTTCCAGAGATAAGCTTCCAATTGAAATGGAAAATGTTGCAGAAACGAGCAGTGAAAGTGAAGATGATGTTTGGTGGAATAATAAGAATCAAGTTTATGAAGATAAAGTTCAGGTAAGTATTTATATAAATAACATTTGTTTAACGGAGAGAAATTACAGTTTAAAATGTTTATTTCAGGTATTCTTTTTGAGAAATGGGAAACTTTTAGGGATGAAAGAGATTAGAATACCAAAAGGAGGCTTTTATCCCACAATTGGTATGATGTCTCGAAATGAAAAAGTATATTTAGATATGACCCCGTTAACTGGGTAAAAGAAATTGACTGATTGACTACATTCCATTCATATCCAAAGAGTAGAACTAATTTTAGAAAATGTATGTAGCAACATGTAAAATGTAGACTTCCAAAAAGAGAATTATTATTAAAGTATTGTATTTCTGTAAAAAATATGAAATTTATATGCGGACAATAAAATTGCTGTGATAATAAATCGTGATGTTAGGTCATGTATATAATGTGAAATTTAATAGATTTGATGTAAAAGATGCTTTCTACAGTTTATTTACTCTCTTTTTATACTATGTTGAAAGACAGAATGATTCAGAGAAACAAGTTAACGTTTGCTTTGTACAAATTTGACATATAACGCCCCCACTGCGGCTATCGCAATCAACCCCAAAGCAATTCCTATTTTAATTGATGATCCTGGAGTGGGGCGTGGAGCATTGGTCGGTTTTGATGCTTCTTCATTTGCCAAAGAAGACAAAGTTTCTTTGATTACTTTGGCATCTTGTGGCTTTTCATCCACGCATCTATAATGAACGAAATAAATATTTATTAGCTTGCACATAAAAATTGGATTTAGGGATAATTATGTATAACCTTTGGGGTAATTCATCTTGTTTTTGGGGAATAACTTTTGTCCCATTTTCTGCTTGGGGCTTTTCCGAAAGCTGTGCAACTTCCTTCTCATCATTTTCTTGTTGGTTTTCTTTGTTCTGTTTGAGGTGAGTTCTGATTGGTTTTTTGGGAGGAATTGTTTTAGATTCTTCGGGCGTAGGGATGTCGACAAAGGGGGCTTCATTGTTAACCAAAACTTTCTCTGTTGAAACTATTACTGGGGTAATTGAAGAATCTAAACTTTCCTTTACCCCATTTATTACTTGTTGTTGCATATTTTCTCTTGAAACAGAATCTTCTTTAGCATGCGATTGAGATTCTAAACTAATTGGACATTCGATATCTTTCGTTGGCAATAC
>JAQIXN010000547.1:0-35094 GCA_034698145.1 Proisotoma minuta
AGTCTCATATTACCCCTTCGTGGAAACGGCTGGATATTGGGCGTAGATTAACTCTTAGCTACTTTTTTTAGCATACAATCAAATTCTAATCACTAATTTTAGTCAAACAATGAAATTGCAGTAACAAAAATCTCAGATATCGAAACATCTTGAAATTAATTAAAAAGAGAAAAAACTAAGATACTTTAGAAAAATATTTCAATGAGATTACATTTTAGGTTTTAAGCTCTTCAAATTATTTGCTTAGTTATCGAATTTGTGCGTCAAATATGTGTGTCTTTTAATATAGGCCAAGTTTAACAATTTTTCATATAAATTTCTTTGAATGCAAAATCCTAATATTAACTTGTCATATTTACATTTTTTCTATTTGTCATTTTAAATTATTAATTCAGTTGTGGTCTAAACTCTCCCTTTCAAGCGTCTTCTCTCTACTTTAAACTCAACGTTTTCAATAAAATCTCAATTAAAGAGCTACACACTTGTCCTAAGAGAATATATATTTTATGACTAGTAATCTATTAATAGTGAAGGTTAAAAAATTACAAGTTTTGATAGTTATGTAACTGATTGGCGAATGTTGACAAGATATTAGATGAAGTAGGATAATTGCTAGGTCCGGAAAACCCTGCGACAATTACAGGAACTTTTTTTGATAGTGGCACTTCAAAATCACTGGAATTTGAGCTTGAGCTGTTGCTCGTTTCCGAAGATGACAACATGACAGGTTTTTTTTTAGTTTCTTGCTTTGTCCGTGGTCTGCCAACTCTGCGATTTGAATTAGACCCAGGTGTCCTTGTAGGTGACCTAGATGACCTAGTAGTGGATCTAGTTGACCTTGGTGCTCTTTCCGTTGCAGAGTCGGGGAATATTCCATGACTTTTCATATGATGAGTCAATAAAGCCTTAACAGCAAACTTTTCGCCACAAGATGAAATTTGGCAGATAAATGGTTTTTCTCCTGAAATTATGTAAATAAATACATTAAATATATTCAGGCATAATTTAAAGTGTTGAAAGTATCTTTACCTGTATGGGCAAGTCTAACATGTCCCTGCATTAGATGCTTATATTGGAATGCTTTATCACAATGTGTGCATTGAAACTTGCGTTCAACAGCGTAACCGTTGGAGTGTATTTTCTCATGAATTGCAAGTACAGATCTTCGCTTGAATGCTGCAATTTTTAAATAAAAATCAATTTTTCTATTTTCAGATTTTTACAAGTAATGCATTATGCTTACAATTTCCACAAAAACTGCACACGAAAGGTCTAAATATATATAAAAAAAATACATTGATATCATCATTATGCATTTGACATCATTGATGTCAAAATTTTCTTTTCGTACCTCTCATTGGAATGCCTCACTGAATGATTTTTCAAACCAGATGCTGTAGTGAATGCTGCATCACATTTCTACAAAATAATACAAATAATGCAATCAAGTATTTTAAAAATAAATTCTGTAGATTATAAAATATCCGCAACTCACGGTGCATTTATGACTCTTGTTTCTTATGTGTTTTAATAGTTTGTGATTTTTGAGGACTCTAGCACTCGAAAGCTTGGCTCCGCTGTGAAAACAAAGTTATTTTCTTAGAATATAAAGATAATTTTGAATCAAAATTTTTGATTTCAATTTCCAGATATATTCTTCATACCATTCTTCACAAACAAAGGGATCCTTTCCATGCTTAATAACTTTATGGCTCGACAGACTAGGCTGATTATTAAATACTGCTCGACAACCAGGCTCATCACATCTCACATCTCGGAAACGTCCTCTTTGTTCATGTTTGTCTAGATGAATTCTGAGTCCATATCTGTTGTTGAATTTCTTTTCACAAAATTGGCAGGGATATTCCATTTTCTGATGAACCCTTTCAATGTGAACAAGTCTTGTGCGGCCATCAATGAAGGATTCTTTGCAGATACCGCATTCGTATGGAGTCTCGCCGGTATGGGTTCTCCTATGACGTGCTAAGCTTACGTCGGTTGCGCAAATTTTTGGACACATGCCGCAAGGGTAACCTTTGTGGAGCTTGTAATGGTTTTCCAGCTTTTCCTGATTTCTGAATCGATAATCGCAAAACTCACATACCTGAAATTATTTAATTAGTTAGCAAAATTAAAAAAAAATAAGGAAAAGTTACCATCGGTCGTTGAAGTTCTTTGTTGTGAAGTTCCAGATGTCGTTGGAAACTGAATTCAATAGCGAATTTCTTATCACACTTTTCACAAGAAAACGGTTTATCAATTTTATCATTTGTTTCGTGATTCTTGAATAAATGAAGGATCATTTTTTGCGGTTTATCAAATTTCTGGGAACCTGTAAATAATTAATGTAATTTTATTAAAAGTTTTAATTAGAGCGGAGAATTTAAGAGAACAAAATTATGAAGTTGCTTACAAGCCGGACATTCTTTCGAACTTTCGAACTGTGACCTTTTGCGTTTTTTAGGTGTCTTTGATTTAGGTTGCTCGATCTCAACCATCTCTTCATCATCGGTTGGTTCAGGTTCAGATTCAAGTTCAGGTTTAGGTGCTTTTCTTTTTCTCGACTTACTTTTTCGTCGTTGTTCTACTTCTTGTTTTACATTAGAATCAGGTCCATAATTAGGCTTGGAATTAGAAGTACTTCGATTAGATCTGAAAAAAACAAATTGACAAATAATATTTAATTCAGTAAACAATGAAATAAACCGCAATTATTAATGTTCACCTCCTCGTCGGTTTAGTTACAGGCGGTGACTTGCATTCCTTTTTGGGCTTCTTCTTATATTTCGGCAGTGGCAGTTTTTCAAGTTGTTTTTCACTCCCTTCAGAATCTTCCTTCTCATTAGGGTCTAGCTCTTCAAGCTCTTCTTCATTAGGGTCGAGCTCTTCAAGCTCTTCTTCATTATCAGAATCTTCATTCTCATTAGGGTCGAGTTCTTCAAGTTCTTCTTCATTATCAGAATATTCAGAATATCCCTTCTCATTAGAGTCAATCTCTTCAAGCTGCTTTAAACTATCAGAAGAATCTCCCTTCTCAATAGGGCCAGGGCCAAGCCCAAAAATTTGATTAAATGCTTCAAGTTCTTTTTGAATATCAGAATCTTTCTTTTTAAGACTTCGTTCGCCAAGCACTTCAATTTCATCGTCGTCATCTGGATGCAATATGTACGGAGAAAGTGAAGAAGGTTCAGTAACTTCAGTATCCTCATAATGATGAGAATCCTCGTCCTTGCCGTCTTCTAGTTTGACTTTAACTGGCACAGGCAGCATAGGACATCTTTGAGGGCTCCTTTGAGGACTGACAGCTTCAATTTTAGGCTCTTTGTGATCGTCAACGTCAACCGACTTTCGACTTTCACCTGACGAATTAAAAATAAAGTTAAGAGGTAAGCCTTAAGATTTTTTGTTATACATGTCGGGGTGTTTTCCTTGTTGTTGAGTCGATCAACGAAATATCCACGCTGTCGTTTAACCTTATCCGGCATTCCATCGTTCATCTCCGCCTCCGTAACAATTTCTAGAATGTTGGCAATCGTATTTCTGAGTCTTCTTTTCAGATGAAAGATGGAATTAGAAAAGATGGTTAAGGAGTCGATAAGCTGTTCGCAATTAGTGCAGAGGACAACTCCCTCGCCTCCCTCGTCCTCATCTTCGTGGTCACCAACACTTAGGAATGTGTCACTTTCATCAGTAATCAGTTTGATGAGAAATGAAATCCGCCTCTCTTTTCTCCATCCATTGGAGAATTTGGATAAGCACATGAAACAGAAATTGAGGTTATCGGGATGAAAATCCATTTTCATCTAATAAATATTGACAACTGTCTTAAACTCTTTACTCTGATTTGTAATTTATTGTATAATGTACTTACCTGTCTGTTTAAACAGTTATTTTAAATTGGGAATTAATTTAAAACAGTCATTAATTAAGTTTTGTGCTGGATGTTGTAATTTTTGTTGGGTTTGTCTGCTGGACGGGAGAAACCGAGCAGACTCGATTCTTCATCCATATTTCATAGCATTGTTGCCTCATGAATTTTACAGGAAAGTTAATTCAATTGCTAATATAATTTATAACAGCCATTTTATTGAATTATCCTCAATTTACTCGAGTATTAAATGATACTAATTTAATTTTTCTAGCAACGTTTAAAATATAAAGTTATTTCGAAGCATTTATTTACATCAATTTAATTTTCAGGGAACCCGATGCAGCCGTAAAATGGGAATTAATTGTAATTTGAGGATTCGAATTAGAAAATCCGAGATTCCAAGAATTGATTAGTGTCCAAAAATAACTTTCTCCGTATATTTTTTTTTGTCCAACCGGAAGTTTTATCGTTTTGCGCAAGCCATATGACTTTCCCATGTCACATGGGACATGGGACATGGGAAGTGACGAGTTAAATGCCTAATCTGTAAATTAATGCAGCTGAGCCTCAACAACAAAAACATTGACGTAATGCATTTTACATTGACGTAAAAATCCCAGGCTTCACCAAAAATTGTGCACGTTCCCCAAAACGCTTCAACTGCTGATCTCGTCTCAGACTGTCAAAATGGATTCTAGTCAAAATTACTTTTAAAAGGTCAAAGGTAACATTTTCCAATTTGAGCTAACTATTCACTTAATAGTATTCAGCATTTAGCAAAATTGTAACTTGAATTTTACACCGTTTTAGCTTGGGCTTGACAATGTCAGTGTCCCTGTCATTGTCCAGCGAAGATGACGAGGTGATGCATGTGACGGAGCAGTTGGACCTCTTACGCGCTACCGAAGGTCAATTATATCCCCCCGTTACCTACAAACTTCTTTCAAGGTCCTCCGCCCCACTCCCAGTAATATTGAGCCAGGGTGGTTTAATCAGACAAAACGAAAAAAAGGCACAAGCGGACACAGGTGACGTATGTGAGGTGACATGGCCTGTACGTCCCAAGTATCGTCCTTTTCGAAAACCAATACTACCATTTGACGAGCTACGTACCGAAAGGCGAATTGCGATGTCCAACCTGATGAGTAAACCAAATAAAATTCTCATGGGCAAATATTTGATTTGCCAGACAATTTCTCCTGCGACGCAAGACCCTTCGATGCATATCGCGGCAATTGAAGTGGCTGTCATTAGTCCAGGTGGATGTTGTGCCATGCGGTTGACCCTTTACAATTTCTGTGTTCTGGAGAAACCCTTGATGGAGATCAAATTCGACGAGATACTGCCTCCAGGAATATTCCTGATATTGAAAAATCCATGGTTTAAGTCGACAGCCGACGGGCCACTTGCTTTGCATTGCGACAATCCTGCAGAAGTGGAATTTATCAGCTTAAAAAAGATTGACGACTGTATTTCAAGTAATTTATACTCAGTTTTGTAAAAAAAATAGATAATGTTTATTTTAAATGTGCAGATTTTAACTGGAACAAGGCAAACAAGATGTTGACGTTTCAGCATTACAAAAGGTCGCATCTCTGGAACATACCGGATAGTATCGCGCATGAGGGGGAAGATGAAGAAGTAACCTATACAAGATTGAAAAACCTTGGAAATAATGCACTTGCAGACAAAAGATTTTCGGATGCAATTCGATTCTTTGATCTCACTCTGGAGTATTGCACGGAAAGATTTGATCATCAATCTATAACTTTATCAAACAAATCTTTAGCCTTGCTAAATATTGGTTGTTTCAATGCTGCGTTAATATGTGCAGAAGATGCGCTTGAGATTCGGCCCGAAAATGAAAATATCATCTGTCGTAAAGCGAGAGCATTGATAGGCAACCGAAAGTATGAAGAGGCTTTGGCATATTTGGAAGAACAATTTGAACATTTCCAATCACTAAGCAAGATTTCCCAAAAAATGATTGATACAGCTAAATTTTTATGTTCAAGGTGAATTTGGTTTTAATTTTTTCAAATAAACAAAGACTAAACGATGTTTTTTTTTTCCACAGGAAAGATCTCGGTCCTACAGAATCCCAGTTGATTTCCATCTGTACCAAAACTTTAAAGAGTTTTGACAATATTCTCGAATTCTTTGGCCCTTTAACTGTTTCTCAAATTGCTGGAAAGGGACGCGGATATATTGCGACAGAAGATATTCGCCCAGGTCAACTTCTTATTTGTGCCAAAGCATTTGCTTACCACCAAAAGCCCCAAAGCCCCTTGTCCTCTTATTATATCAGAAGACAAGCAACATATATAAGGCCATGTCACGACCAAATTGTTACAAAGATAGCAAACAAACTACTTTTTGACCCAGAGTTGGGAGCAACGTTATACAATTTATCCGGGGGTACTGAACTTAAATATTTGGGCGGAGGGGATTGGAAAAATGAACACATAGATATGCAGAGAATTGATGCAATTGTGAAAATCAACGCGTTTGGAACAAGCGAGAAAATTGGGGACGAAATGAAGGATTACACTGGGTTGTGGCTTCCCCCCTCCCTCTTGAATCACAGTTGCTCCGAATTTAATTGTATTTATAACGTTTGTGGGGAAGTTATGATTGTGCGAGCTCTTGGTGAAATTAAGAAGGGCACAGAATTGATGATCACATATATTAATCCAACAGTTAAGTACGCGGAAAGACGGCAAATGGGGAATTCTCGTGGTACGAATTTACTCTCTAAATTTTGATATTTTAAATAAATTAAACTAAATACAGATTTTTTTTTCACAGATTTTACTTGCTCTTGCAAACTCTGTGAATTGGATGCTAACGAGACATACGTTGTTAAAAATGAGCGTATGGAAATACTGCAAGATTTGGCTATACTCAATTCCGATTCTAGTCAAGGGGACTTGAAAAAAGCTGTGAAACAAGTGGAAAAGTTATATACTATGAGGAAGGAAAATGTTGGTCTCAATTTTTATCTTCTTTCCGACGAAGTTCTTGGTATAGGATATAGTTTATTTAAAAAAAGATACTTTGATGACTGCATTTCGGTGCTAATGCGGGCGTTTGAAGTAGCAAATAATTCGGTGCTAATGCATGAAAGAGGGATAAAAGTTGCAGTTAGATTGATCAATTGCCACATAGCTCGAGAGGACAAGAATTCGGCGGATTTGTGGGTAGCAATCACAAAGGAGGCACTGATGAAATTCTACGGATCTTTGGAACCTTTTCGACAACTTGGAAAACGTCTTATTCCAAAGTTGAAGGAAGCATTTGGCATTGATTTTTTCCTGGATTGAATATTGAATATGATTTTGCTTATTATTTTTTATCTCTTTTATATTTTTTTTTTAACTTTTTTTATGCAAAGTCTCAAGAATCTAACCAGATAACCAAGTTCCTATACTACCTATTAATTACATATATCGCATTGTTGTTTTATTACCCGAATACTTAATAAAAAGACTTGTTAATGTTTATTGCATTTTGCAGAAATCGTAGCCTTTATTTCTCGAAATACAAATGGAAACATTTTAAATTGTGTTTGCTCTTTGAGGCAATGGATGAGCGGATGGAGGGCCTGGAGCCGGTCCAGCGGGGGCAGGGGCAGGATGAGCAGGTTGTCCTGGAACTCCAGTGGGTGGAAGTGGGAATTGAGCGATGATGTGACCTAATCCTCCTCCACCTCCGGGGGCGGCAGGTGCGGCCGGGGGTGGATTGTTCCGATTTGGTGCGACCTTCCCGCTGATGGCCACCACCACGCTCTGTTGTTATGAAATTATAATTTTAAAAATTTCAATGCGTTAGATAAATTCTTGAAAATATTGGTTGATTTACCAACAAAAGAAGGATTGTAAACTTCATGATTTTCCTTGAGTTGATTGAATATGATACAAAAGAATTACAGTTTATGACTTTATATACAGCTCTCCACAAGTAATTAGCATAACCCAGAAATCGATTATACACTGAAATGAATTAAGAATAATTACCAAGTTTCGTTTCGGGTTTCAATGTTAATTACACAAAGATTTCAAAGCTCATAATATTCTCGTATGAACAACATTTTCCCATATTTATTTCGGAGGGTGCTGATGTATGTATCATTTTTAATTAAAATTTTGGAGTCTAATAGCGACTCGGGAGATTAATGGCATTTTTGACATATGAAATGAATTTAGGAAAAAATGTAAAGACTTTTTGGTTTATTTGTTGTAGAGGTTTGTCATTAAATAGAAAACTCAAGCACATTTTGCATGATTCAGTAAATCATGTAGGATGTGACTCAAATCCTCTCATCTTCAGTCTCAATCACTAATTGATGTCAAACATTCGCATCCCCGATTGATTAGATAACGCTTTGACAATTCTCCGATTATTTTTAGATATGTCCAACCTATTTAATTGCTAATCATCATATCATTCGCTCGCAGTTTCAGGTTTCTCTCAACTTTTTTAAAAACTAGCAAAATATAAATTTGTAAAGATGGGCGAAGAACACGGAGGCGTAAGCACGCTTTGCATGGTCCTTCTCTGCATCTTCCTCCCTCCCGTCGCCGTTTGGCTGGAAACAAACAAGTTTTGTCCCTACGTGGTAATCAACATCATTCTTTGGTGTTTGCTGGGACTACCAGGAATTATTAATGCCTTCATGGTCTGCTTTATTTGCAAGTAAGTGACATCAAATTTAAGACATGAAAATCTGAGGTAATACTGAATGTTGTTTTACAAAGGAAATGTAAAGAAGATAGGAAAGCTCAAGGAAACGTATAATCCCTGTGCACCTTTTGATAAATGTTTTATATATATATATAAATATTATGTAAGTTGTTTGATTTCTTGTAAATATATTTTTGTATAAAATGTTATGTTTTTATTCAACATAATAAAAATATCACAAGTCCTATCCGTAAAATTTTGAAAGAGGGTGCATAATTGTTTAGCGCATTTACGATTTAGTGACACGAAAGGAAATTTTCTTGATAATTTTCCAGTTGCCAAGGTACGGCTAAATATCAGTAATGCAATTATTTCAGCTAATTAAGTTAGTCATATATAAACAAAAATACAGTGACCACAAATAATCAGAAAGATATCAGGATGAAGATACCAATACTTTTCATTACGGTAAGAAATAATCACTTGCAACTTGAAGCAGGACTTTTCTGAAACAAACCACATTTCTCTACTAATTCTATTATTGCAGATTTTCTTTGCAATGGACCTCAGTGGTTTTTGTGAAGGAAAGCATGTAAATCCCCCTCACAATCCCGGGGAGCCTGCATTACCACCCCCATTTAACCCCCCACCTCGACCAGCACCAGCCAGACAACAACTACCCCCTCAGCCAGGACCCCCACCGAATCGACCACTACCACCCCTCCCACCAGGGGCTAATAACAATGGTCCTGGAAATAATAATCCTACAAATCATGCAGCCAACTAAAATATAAAAGTTAAAAAGCGCTTCAGTAATTGTTTAGACATTTTGATTGTTTTAGGTTTGCATAAATATAAGAAAGAATTATGGCCATTGTTACAACGTTTTATTTATTAGTACAGTTAGAATTGAATTTTCCAGCAGCAAGATCATCCAAGCTAACGCCCTGCAAATAAAATATTTATTTTTATTTATCTCTAGTTTCTTAAGTTTTTGATTGTAATACAAACCTTAAGTTTGAGATTAACAAATGTTCTCAAATTAGCTGTAAATTCTTTAGAAAATTTTTCTGAGAATGTGTCAAAAATGTTAAATCCCATTGTATCTCCCATCCGATTATACGCCGTTAGTCCAGAAAAAAACGGGGTTATTAAATATGGAATGACTTCATCAAACGCCAACTCTCTCAATCGAATTCCAGATTTTTTAATTTTTAATAGTCCTTTCCCTTAAAATTATGTAAAAGGGATCAATAAATTTTGTCAGCATGAAAAAAATAGTAATAAAAAAAAAGAAGTCTACCTTTATGTAGCCAAAGAGACGCGCAAGAAATATGAAAAGTTCCTTTTTCACTTAAATTAAACATTTTCAAACTTTTTCCTACCCCTTCGTATCTTCCTGAAAATAATAGCATCTAGAAATTAAGTTTCTACTTAGTTTCTGATGCATGCACTTTGAAAAATTTTATGTCATCTTGTTGTTACTTGTTACCTTGGACAAAAGAAAGTACAAAGCGTAATTCAATCTTCATGCGAATAATTTCCGGTTCGTAGCGCACACGGAGAAGAGATATTTCGGGACTGAAATAGTCCCAAGTTGTTAAATTGAAGCCTGTCACAGAGCTAGATAAAATTGAAATTTGTCAAAATATTGAAAATAAAACGCTATACCACACGTATTATTTAAAGTTATTTGCAATTTTAAAAACACTTTTGAGTATACCGATAAGAAGCATTTCCAGTGATAATATTAAGACGATCTTTGATTGGGAGCTCAAAGTCCCCAGCGTCATAGGGGACCATTGGAAGGATTCCAAAACAAGAGTCTCCATTCCCCATCACATCCCTGAAACTATCCACCAGCTTCTTCATGCTAGTTTCTATTGTCTTGTTAAATCCAAAGGCTAAAAAAATTAAATGTGACTTGATTTAGCTTTAATTTCCATGTAGAAAAAACTTTATCCACCTAAATGCAATCCTCCGATTATCAGAAGGGCTGCACCAAATTTGAACGGAAACCGAAACATTTGTAAAAATAGATCTATTACCAAATTATCCCAATCTTAAATGGTTCTCTGACTAAGAAGAAATAATTTAGTCCAAGTACTAAAATAAAAATGCGTTGTGTTGCTTTTCTAATCAATTTTATTGGATGAAGTTTTTACCAAGAGTCACGTTCGATTAAAATAAACAATTTACTTAAACAAATTCTATTTTCAGTACCAAATTCTATTCTATAAAACTCCTTGTTTTATGAAATGCGAAATAAGACGCTAAAGTATTTAATTAAGCGGGAAATAGCGGGAATGCCAAAAGAATTTGAATTTGATTGCGGGTTTGTATACTTTGTAATGCGTTGTTACTCAAGAATTTAAAATTCATGATAAATTGACGACCAAAGGCAGTTTGTATCTACTACAAAGGTCACAACACCGCGATGGACAGCGAAGAGGTAAAAAAGCTCCCGTTTTAAACTTTTCTCATATCTTTAATGAAACAATTTCTTAAATCCAGCCCCAGGCTCAAAATGAACAGGGAGCGGAGAGTTCGACCTCAAAAGTGTTTCGTAATAAAATCGTAAGAACTTGACCATTCTTTAACTATACGCTTAAATAATTCAAATCAATATTTTGATCGTAGTTAATGAACCTAATCATGAAATACGCCGACGCCGACACCATCAAATCTCTAAGCAGACTCAACAAATTGTGGGCTGCGGAAACTGCGCCGGAGTTTCCCAAACGATTTGTCGTCGTTCTGAAATTAGGATCAAAAATCACAGACGTTGAAAGTTTTACAGAGCAAACTAAATTTATGCAGCCAATCAAAAAACTCGTAATTAGAACGGACATTTTGACTCCACCGCCTCGGACATTCCTTGGCATGTATTTGCCCCCAAAATGGGTTGGGCTTGATGAAAATGAAACCGAGCTCTTGGATAAGATCATGGAAACACTTTCCCCTGATTTGGAGATTTTGGACATCACCGTGGAACGAAAGTTGTCAGGAATGAACAGAGAAACTCATGGAATTTTCTTCCCTGGAGAGTCAATTCAATTTCCAAAGCTTTCAAAGCTATCAATTAGCAACTGCGGCCTGAACATTGCTCAACGTTATCCGTGGATGTACAAAAATTTGCCCAACCTCCAAGAGCTTGTCATTGACGAGCTTGGAATTCCAGAATACCACGACTTTGTTCTAGCTCCGCTCCTCAATGAGGATGGGTCCAGAAATTTTTCCGTGGCTCCGAAACTTGTTGGATTAACTATTACAAAAAACTTTTTCCCATCTGCAATTCTAACTTTGATAAACTTTCCTCAAGCTTGGGAAAAACTTGATCTTTGCTGGTTGTATCTTGTGGATAGCAGTACTGTACTTTTAGATCATTTTTCTAGACTATTGTTGAAAAACAAGGATACCTTGGCAAGCTTAAAATTAGTCATTCATTCCATTTTTTATTCAATAAAATTAATTTGATTTGATTTTTTATTGCAGAAATTTCTGAAAATAAGAGAATTTCGATGGCAGAACACTATAACGGCAGAACACTGGAGGAATACAGAACTAAAATTTCCAGTCTGTCCCAATCTGGAATATCTCGAAATTGAAATTTTGGGAGTTCAGTACAACTCGACAGTCGACATTACTTTTGGTGGAGGGACGCTTGACTATTGCAAAAACTTTCCAGAAATCAAGACGCTTAATATTGCCTTCAAAGGTTGGGAGAACTCTGGAGATTTGGAGAAATTTTGGAAGATATTCTTTCCTAAACAAGTTTGCAAAACTTTGCAATCACTGGAATTAAATGTGGGGGCTTGTTACTCAGATTACCTTCAGTGTTACGGGGAGAAAACTTTTTGGTATAAGGACATTTTCCCAAATGCTTCGGTTAAGATTTTATAATTTTTCAAAACAATTTGTTGTTTCTTTATTTGCTACATAGATAATTAATTTGCATTTGACTCCATAGAGATTATCTCTATTAATAATGTGTAAGGAATGATTAAGTTAATTCAGCAATAAACCTGAAGAAAATTAGCGTACTTTATTTATTATACTACCTGGATTTTTATTACACACTTGCAATTAATCTAATGCATCTTTACAATGATGTCGTCGAATTATTGGCTCAAATTCGTGCAATTTTCAGAGTTTATATGAATTGTTTTATTTTAGGGCTTCATCAAAAGGAAATTCATTTTACTATTTATTTATTGTCTTCCATATTTTTAAACATTACATATTTTATTAAAGTCACAGCTTCCAATTTTTTGCTCCATGGCCGTTCGAAAATTACTGATGGGACAGTGCCAATTAAAACCACATGCAGGAATTTCTGTCGGGATTTCTTGGAAGAAAAAGCCAACTTCTTGTTCCTCTTTTCCTTCACAACTTTTAAAACCCCCCCAAAAGTCATCATTTGCAGAGCAATATCAATTTTAATCTTGCTTACTCATATATCACAAACGCCATATTCGTAGCCATGGAATCAATTAAACTTGTTTGCCATCTGTAAACTGATTTCAATTCTGGAAATTTATCACTTGTTAGCGGAACTTGATCTTGGAAAAGTCCCAAACGTGCCAATAATTTGAGCGTTGCCCCCGAATGGGAAAAATAAGCTTGGACATTTGTGGCACTCGAGTTTCTGAAATATTTGATTGGTTAAGATATTTAGCTTCATTCATATGGGTTTAAAATTCTGACCCCAAAAAGCCCAAAAGATCCTTAAATGGGACACAGGCCTGCTCATAATTTACTGGGTAACCATAACCATCTTTCCAATAGTAGTCCAAATCCTCTCGATAAGCCATCACCTATAGTTTTATTGGATTATTACACATCACGAATAAATACGTTTAAAAGATATTGCCTTCAAATCTTCTTTTTCAAACGCAGCACACCAAGGCGAAGCTTTTCCATCCTTCCAAGCTGTATCAAATCCGCACGTTGTATAAATAATTGTAATTTCTTCCAGCGATAATTGTTCATTTAGTCGCAGCTTGGCACTGACTCTTGAAATTGTATCGTTAATATGCTCAGATTCCTCAAATTCCGAAAGTTCTGGGGTCGAGTCAGAGTTTTCATCCACTTCTTCCGTCCATTTTTTACAATTTTCATAAAACTGTGGGCAATAAAATGTATTTACATATTCATAAATCATATAATACAATTAATTGTTTATTAAAAACAATTTTAATGATTACTTTCAAAACTGGATCGCTTTTCTGTGACGTTGCAAATAAATGGTTTGGAGGGTTTTCATCCTTTTCCAAATCTAATGCCCCATGAGTAAATGACAAAGCACTGGCTTCCGTCCGCTGAGATTTTGTGCTCTTTAATCTGATCTACGATTTATAAAATATAAAAAAGTGATACAAATGTGGATCAGTTTCCACCTTGGAATAACTATCTTTTGAGAATAAATGGGGAAAACGTTTACGCCAACGCGATCCAATTCCTTCCAGCTCTTTTGTCCCCTGTTTTACAAGATTTGACTCTGCTTCGGCTGTCACGTGACTTGGAAGTTTCCAATCTTTTAGTTTCTTTAATTGGTCGTTGCTCAAACTCCCTAATTATTGGGTAGTTGATGTTTATACATACACTAATTATACTTAACTTGAATTGATTTACTATGTACCACTGCAATTCTCAGCCGCTTTTAAAATTCTATCCTTGATAATCGGAAGAAGTTGGTGCATTTTCGCTGTATCCTTCTTCCCTGGATTTCGAGTTCCATGCCGACCAAAATACCACAATTGTACTGCTTTGCATCCTAAATGTACAATCATCATCAACATTGAAAAAAATATGCAAACTTCCACAAAATTTTACCTGGAAACGGCAAAGCATCTTCCGCCAAAGTTTTTTCTTTTCCTGAAAATTTGTAAGGTCCTTTACTGCTTAGATATTGGAGAAGATCTTTCCCAGAAATTGTTTTGCTTTTGTTTTCATTATCGTTGCAACTTTTGTTATTCTTCTTCTTCTTGTCTTTTTTGCACAATGCTAAGGAAACAAACAAAATGACAAGTACGAGACAAAATAGCGTTAGTCTCATTTTTCTCTTTTTTGAGATTGTATAATTAGATGCTGAATTGTCAATAGACGGGTCAACACTGACGACATTTATTTGGAGCTTGTCCATTTTTACCTGGCATGAATTAGCTTAAGTGAAACGTGAATATGTTAATTCTATTGAATAGGAATTGTACTTGCAAGTACTAAAATTCTTTGTGTGAATTTGGGCCTCAAATTAAATTAAGTCGTTGATAATTTCAAATTGCAATGACCAAAAATTATTTCAGGCACGAGTTTGATGCGAAATAAAATATTTTAATTTAATGTGACAATTCTTTTCACGTTGCAATTTTTTGTCACTTCCGTTTTTTCACGTCCGTGTCCATGAATATTGGAGAGTTCAGTTGAATAATACAGTTTGCTATATTTTTAATATATGGTTTCATAGTTCACTTAAGTTTAATATTTTCTGGAAATGATGACAAATGGTGACTAGATAAGAAAGCATTAATTCTCATTCAATTCCTAAAAAGTGTGACTGTACTGCACGAAAAATTGCATTGAATGCAAAACTCATTTGCGATTTGCTTTGCATTGCAGGATGACGTGAAATTTTGCATATGCTTACAAATATAAAAGTCTAAATGTCAATGTGTTAATCTAAATCCAAGGTTATTGAAGTTCACATTCGCAATGCAACATGTCACAATTACATTTGAAAAATAACCAATTTTATTTACACAAGACATTTTCGTATTTTATCTGTAAACCGTTCATTTAGTCAACGCCATATAAAGATCGAGTGCCTGCAAAAAGTAAAAATCTCCATAAACAATCGCCGTATTCATATTTCCTTCATGAAAAAACACTGTTCCGTTGACCAAAATGCCAGGGAGTTGGTATTGTGGTAGACCATCGCTTCTGTATCTTGGTGACATCAAATTTTCCAAGATTTGATCCGCAGCCAAAAAATACATGGCTTTTTGCGTCATGATGAAAAGTTTTAGAAAGGCGTGAGCTGCAATTGCAGCCGCGGACGTGTCCCTTGGTTGATAACTTGTGGAAAAATCCGCGTCAAAATCCCAATAAGGGATGTAATCAGAAGGAAGTCGAGTTATGAAATAGTTTGCAGCAATTTCAGCATATTCTAAGATCACAAAATATAGCTTCATGGTTTGAAAGAAAACTAACTTTATCAATGTAAATTGTACCCAAAAGTCTAGGATAGGCTCCCCCAGTTTTTTGGAAGCTCGTTGCATATCCATGGATAACCCATGCTAATCCCCGAGCCCAAGTTGAATTGTCTCTTAGCCCCTGCCAATTATATTTCCTTTGAACTTGTCCATTCGTTTCGTTGTATGCCACGACATGGAAAATTCCATCAGCCCCATTTGCTCGAAAATGTTCTTCAATCGTTCGGTTTGCATGAGAAAGAGCAATGACCTCAAAAGTTGTATTCCCACTCAGCTCGGCTGCTTTGAAAAGAAGCTCGAGATTCATCATATTATCAGCTATTACTTTCACTTCTCCTGGAACGCCACCGTGTCCTGCATCATTATTCCAGGAACGAATCACTCGGGACAATGCTGTAAATTGGAGATTTTTAAATTGAATAAGGCATAATAATTTATATCAACAATTACAATGAAATCTCGAAGAAAGAGAAGCCGCAGCTTGTTCAATCACCGGAACAGTTAAACTTGCATTCCCAGTAAGTTCCAGACAGAGGCCATATGTGCTCATTATCACGAAGCCAACGTCATGTGTAGAAGTGTCATATTGTCTTACTTCTACTCTTGTCTGATACTCTTCGGCCAGCGTCCGCCAATAGTTGTCCCCCGTTAGTTTGTAAAGAGTCCAAAGACTTCCGCCGTAAAATCCAACTGTCCATCGATTGACATCTGTCTTATCCCATGAGAGGTTGAGAGGATTTCCAGTGGTTATAAAACCAGATTGGGGACCTTCTGCAGCTAGTCTTTGGGATAGAATTGTGTACTGACGAATGGCGTAGCTGAGGGCAGAATTGGCCTCAAAAGCTGAGGACACCAAATGAATGAATGGAAACAGGAGAAGGAGGAATTTTAAATTCATTTTTGGAAGGCAAATATATGTAGCAAGTGGTCATGCAAATTATTACTGCAATATTTAGAGTGTTTCGTTTTATCAGTTATTGATATGATAAATGCCGTTAATTGATTACATGCAAAAATTGCAAAGCTTCGAGATACCATATAAGTACATATAGTAATCAGTAAAGATGTTTTGTTATTTTTTGTTAAATTTATATAAGTAGGCATAAGATGCGTACTTCTTATAAGAGAACTACAAAAAATAACAGAGCTTTTAGGATTTAATGTTTATTGATTAATGGCAGTATAAAAATAGCAGAATAAAAATAATTTTATCTCAAACTAATAAAAGAGGAAAGCTAATTTATATCTACCGGTTTAAATACTTTAAATTACTTCTAATATCTATGTATTTGTCAAATTATTTTATTTTTGTCAAAGCCTTGCTCAGCTTATGCATTTATTTATACTTTTTACTATCCTTTAATCTACATATACTCTTTAAATTAGTCAACAAAATTCGACAAAGCATAACTTAAAAGGAGAGTTATCATTAGTACCTAACATTAATTAAATTATATTAGTCGAATCGTTTGAAAGCAAGCATTACTCTGGCAGTCCCCCGAAACAAAAACTGCCAATATTTAAGAACGCTGACCATCGTTAATTTATAGTATCCCCCATACTCTATATACAACGGCCGACAGGATCTTCGAAACTTGGAAAACGCCACTTTTTCTCCACTTGGAACAATCAAATACCTCCAAGAGTTGATGGTCTTCTTTGAATGCTTTAAATACTTTCCGGCCACGACCAGTAAGATGGATATGCAAAGTGTCAAAATAGAAATTCCCAATAAAATGTTTGTCATGATGGCAAGATGAAGTTTATTTCGGTGACTTGCCAACAAGTATATCCCCAGCATTGAGTTGTACCCACAAAGACTTTCTGTGGGTATTATGGCTCGACCAACGATGTTTATGGCGTTTTTGTGAATTATTTCAATTGTTCGATATTCCCAGGGAAGAGCTTTGTAGCCAATTTGCATTTTACCTGTTTTAGCGTTGCATCGCAATAAGTTGCTAATTATTTGAAACATGTTTAGCACATATAGCCTTACAATAAATATTGCCCATGAGAACGTAAGTACCAGAATTGCCATAATGTAAATATTATGAATAATACTTGTGACCAAGAGCAATATGTTAACAATAAAATAGCTTTTTAGGAAGCTAGGAAAGGCAGTGTATATAGCCACTGGGGAATTTGGGATGACGATTAATTGAATTCCAATAAAGGAAGGAAGTGCGTACATTATGTAAAAGAAAATGTGAAATGCGGAATCTATTAACCGCATTAATTTATCTTTATCCGGACAAAAGGCAGGATTCCACTTTCCTGTAATAATTCAGATATTATTACCTACTTTTATTTGATATTCGGAAAAAGAGCTTACTTTGAAATGAATCAAAATGCTGATTGATAGTGCTTAGAAAGTTTGCAACTTCTTGGGCCAAATAAATATTCATCAGCCATGATACCGAACCAAGTGTCAAGGATAGAATTATTGAAAAGGCCACCAAAAAAGCTGCTCCCATGCTATTCATCTGAAGATAAATGTAGAGTCTTCCACTGAAGAATATACCACTGATGAAAAGCGCCATCAGAGACCTTTTGCAGTGGGTTTTCAGCACTGGATCAACCCAAAATACCAATCCTTTGTTTTCTACAGCTTTGAAATCGAAGGAAATCACTCGAAATGTTTTGCAGAAATAGAGCAAGTCTGTTGAAAGTTTTTTATACTTTTTGGAATCCATTTTATAATGAAAATTGATTTGATATTTATTGGAATTCGATCGAATTTAGTTTAGTTTGCTTTCAGAGCGAGCAGTAGTCCATCAAAGGCCAAAGAAATTTTCAGAATGATGACTTTGATTCTTTTGTCTGGCTATTTGGCCGAAATATAAAATTGGTATTGATACTGAATTATTTTAAAGGTCAAATTATAATTAATGCTACATTTTGGACAAAGGGTATATTACAAATTGCACGTGGAGACCAAATAAATTGATAAAATGAATCTAATTTATTGTCATTTATTCCGGTTACAATGTCAAATGTCCCGATTCAAAGATATCGATGGAGTTTGAACTATAATTTACAATGTTTTGTAAGTTGTCCGCAATTGAACTGGCAGCAATTTGGAAACAAAATGTTAGCTAGTTATAATTTAGTGAATGAGTAAATACTTTAATGACATTAAGTTGACTTTTATAAATAACTTTTATAAACTTTTATAAATAATGATTTGCAAATTGCAATTAAGTTAAATAAGCTTTTCCCCAATTTAAAGATGCAATCTATATATACATCAATAACCTTGAATTTATCTAAGAATTATTCCTATTTCTGTATGTTATTTAGCCAAATTGTAATAGGATTTCGCTTGAAAAACATTTAGTAATTGGTTTAATCAATTTAAACACAAACGCAGTTGAAATAGATATATGCAAAATTTTCTCCATGTCAAATATCCCTGTTTAAAAACTTGTTGTGTTGCATTCAGCCCAGAGATTACATAATTAGCTCAAGTACAAACCGAAGCCTTACAACAACATGTACAAATTTGTGTTGGCGAGTTGTCCAGAGCTCATAAAAAACTGGCAGGTGAATATGCGAGTCATTACTTGTAATTATACCACATTTGCCAGTCATATTTCATCACTTTAAACCTCTCCAGCTGAGTAATATTTTAATATTTCCATTTTCAAGTCTTTGAAATGGAAACTTTCAAAAATTTTCTGCAGCTCTTATTTTTTCTCACACCCACAATTCTCCAAGTACAAAACGTATCCGCTGAAAATATTCTAGTTGTTGCATTTGCTGGCTCCAAATCCCATAAAAATGCATTTGAGCCTCTGTACATAGAACTCGCAAAACGGGGTCACAAACTGACAGTGATTCACCCAGTTAAATCCAATTATGAAAAAAGCCTCAACATTAGGGAAATCAACGGAGTAAGTTTTGAATATGTTATGGAAAAAGCTTTGGAGGAAATTGGAGAGAAATCATTCAACGCTTTCTCAATGAGAGAGGGGATATTTAGGATTAGAAGTCCAATTAATCCCATGGTTGTTCCCGTTCTTCAAAAAGCTTGCAGTTATTACTATGAAATGCCGGAAGTACAGGCTGTGCTCAAACAAAAGTTTGCGTTGGTTTTTATGGGGGCTCATATGGTAAGTGACTTAGACTTAGGAGTTGAACCAACTTAGAAACTTGTATGTAGTTATATTAAATCATTTTGTGTTTTCAGAATGAATGTGCATATGGCTTGGTTGCTAAGCTAAATACTTCTTACATATTTGTCCAGCCCCATGGAATAGAACGCTATAAACAATCAGCTACGACGGGATTTTATGACCCAACTTCATTCGTCCCCACATATGCCCTTGGCAGAGTCTCTGATGATATGAACTTTGTTGATCGAACACTAAATTTCTTGTTGTATCAAACAATTACTTTCGTATATGATTGGCTATATATCCCACCAATTGAAGAGACCTATAGAAAGTATTTGGGAGATGATATGCCATCGGTGAGGTCAGTATGAGATTATTTGGCAAGATGTTATATTTCTTTAAAAAAAAATGTTATCCTTTCAGAGAAATTGAAGCTAATGCCAGTATGATATTCCACAACTCTCATTTTTCCCTTTCTTTTCCTCGACCCCAAATGCCGCAAATAATTGACCTGGGAGGTATGCATTGCACACCTGGAAAACCACTGCCAAAGGATCTCCAAGATTTTGTGGACAGCTCTGGCTCCGAAGGCTTCATTTATTTCAGCATGGGATCGCATGTAAAAGGGAGCGATATGCCAGAAGCTACAAAGCAAGCTTTCGTCAAAGCTTTTTCCAAATTGAAGCAGAAGGTGATTTGGAAGTGGGATCAGGATAAAATTGATGGGCTCTCGTCCAACGTGAAATTGGTAAAATGGGCACCTCAACAAGATTTACTCGCGAGTCCCAAAATACGCGCATTTATTAGTCACGGAGGACTTTTGTCTACTCAAGAGGCGTCTTATCATGGAGTGCCCATAATCGGATTTGCAATTTTTGGAGACCAGGATTTTAATATGAAGCAAGCTGAACATCGTGGATTTGGGATTGCGCTTGAAATTACGAATCTGACGGAAGAGAAACTTTTAGAAGCTGTTAACAAAGTGCTAAAGGACAAAAGGTAATAATTATTTAGTTTGTTACCTATGATACAATATAAATATAATCGTTTTAATATTTTTCAGTTATGTGGAAGCAGGGAAAACATTTGGAAAAATATTTAAGGACAGACAAACTGCTGCCGTGGAAACGGCTGTATATTGGTCCGAGTATGTAATTCGGCATAAAGGAGCCATTCATCTCCGATCCCCAGCAACAAAGCTCAATTTCTTTGCCTATTATTCTTTGGACTCTTTAGCTTTAATTTGTCTTGTTTTATTGCTCTCAATTTATATCCCTGTTAAACTTTGCAAGCTGTGCTTCTGTGGAGGAAAGAAACAGCAAGAGAAGAAGAAAACGAAATCTTCCAAGAAAAATAATTAGATGCCAAGAATAAATGTCGCAAAATTGGAAATAAATCTACTATAAACTATTTCAATTTTAACATTTTATTTATTTATTTGATTTCAAAATATAAGTAATTAAAATAAAACTTTATCAGGGCAATGCCAAATATTGGATACCAGATATTATATGAAATTCATCAAAATCCGTTTCCCTATATTTCCAATTTTTGTTTCCATTTTCTCGTTCCAATACAAATTCTCCACTTTCTGAAATTTGTTGGTCACTTTCACTTACTGATTTTAGCCATTTCATAGTTTCAAACCCTTTTGCAGCTATTTCTGGAGAAAGTAGCACTTTACGCGTTACTTTTTGTTGCTGATCATAAAAATACTTGTAATCAGTTGTCCAAATAAAGTGACCAAAACCAACCCAATTCAATTCATTGGCAAGCATAAGTGGACTAATTTCCTCTATATTTGGCGATCTAATCGAACCTCCTAAAAATAAAAGCTTTTCAGCTTTCATATTCTTTGGGTAAGTTTCAAAAAAGTCGCTGCAGAATAAACAGTTGGAAAAAGTCAAGTGTTTACAAACAATGGTGGATACATTAACAATGGAAAGTCCTCCTAATAACAAAGTGTCTAAATTTTGGGGTACGTCTTTCAAATCCAACTCTTGCATGTTGTGTTTGTGTGTCTCATAATAAAGTTTTCTCAAGTTTGGAAATCTATTTGAAGGAAGTATGATGTCGCTAAATTGTATCCCATTAACTTCATGAATGTACAATGATGTTAAATGAGAAGGAATAATCGAATGATCAGAAATCTCACAAAAAGCCAAAACTAGAGACTGTAATGAGCTGTCAATTCCAACTTCACTCATCAATTGTTGTGCTCCACTCCCATCGATACTTTGCAGTCGAAGTTGTTCCAAGTTATGATCGATTACAAAATTCATTCTTGTGTTTACTGAAATTATCACATTTATCCCTAATTTCCACAAACCTTGGAAACCATTTTCGCAGAAGAACAAAGCCATGTTAATTTTATCGAGGGAAATTCTATATGAAAGTTTTTCCCCCAGTGCCCCTAAATCCTCAAAGTTTCTATAAGTTTTTAATAAAGGAAACTCAGCTTTTTGCAATGTTGACACTGTCCATTGAACATTGTTTAAAATTAAAGACTCTAAATTTTTGCATCCCAACAATTGATGCACAATGTTTCCAATTTGAGTATGTCTTATCTCGATTTCTTTGACCTTGATCTTATTTTGCAGCCGACCAAGGGTTGGATAAATATATTTCCCGTCCTTCAGGCTAGGCGTACCCCCATCAAAAAATAACTTTTCATCGTCGCTCAGATCATCAACTTTAACTGGCTCAAATTGCATTTTTGAAGGTTTTAATGTGAGGCCATCCAAACGTGGGGCTCTGTTGGTAAAGTCAACAAGTTCTTCCATTGCCGTAGTAAGTTGAACAACCTTAACGCCTTTAAATTTGTCAACATTGCCTTCAGGTCTGTCAACTGAAGGCTTTTTAAATTTTAAGTTGGGATAATTTGCCGAAATTTTACAATCCTTGAAAAGTTTCATGATAGAAGCATCAAAGTCAGTGTCATTTGTTAAACGCCAATCTAATTCAGAAACAAACAATTCGTTCCAGTTTCCATCCCACAATTTTTTTAACAGGCAAAAATTTGGTCTACTTTCTAAAGGATTTTCAGCTATCCATAAACTATTTGTTATCACTCGATTTTTTAGGAAATCCATAAAACCTTCTTCAAATTGACACATTGAAAACATTAAAGATTCTAAATCAAATTTTCCTTCCCAGTCTTTTGATGGCGTAAGTAATTTAACAGACTCCAATTTAATCCTTCTCAAGTTTCTAGGGAGTCTATCAATTTCGAATTGTTGAAACCGATTTCTAGCCACGTGAAAATTCGGCCCGTCATACGTCAGTTCTTGGAGGTTTACAAATTTTGTGAAAATTCTACCACGACAAAGTAAATTAACGGTGGTATTTTTTATGTAAAGTTTAGTCAAAGACAAGACTGAATAAGGCTCGAAACATATTTGGTCGTCTTGGAATGCAATTTGAATTGCTTTGACATCTCCCTTATATTTCCCACTTAGGGATGCTAATGATTCATTAAGGTGTCTAATTTTAATCTCATTAAAATCTGAAAAAGACAGAACAGAAACAAATGTTCGAGTATAAAAGTTGTCAATGCGAAAATATCCTTTCTGTGGATCAATTTGCACACAGTAATAAGCCCCAAATTTTATGTCGATGCTCATCCTGTTTCTCCACAACTGATGCTGATGAGATGGCCAATGGGGGATGAAAAACATTACATTTGAAAGCAAAGTTTCGTTTAAAAGGGAACTATTTTGAAAAGTATCCTTATAGTTTAGTTGATGGAATTTAAAGCTTTTAAGTTTTGGATGTGGGCTTATATCCACATCTCCATAAGTGGGTAATGGCAGTTTTTGGCTTGTGTCTCGAAAAAATGGGATTCCGCCCTTGCTGGAATTTTCCGCAATTATTTCCAAATGTTCGAGATTTTTCATTGGTTCAATATAACTAGCAACAGACAATGGGTTAATATTTACATTGATTAGTTCCACAGTTGTAACAAGTTGTGGGTCCATCTTGTTTTTTAAAGTTTGCAAAATGATTTGAGCAGGAAAGCTTGTCAAGGGGACCAAATGCTCGGATGTTCCAGAGATTTTTATCTGATTGGGAGTGTCGTGATAGAAAGGAAGTAAATCGGAAACAGCCCGACCATATTTTGAGGTCAAAAGTGAGGGTAATTCAGCTGAAGATGGTCTAGCGTCGGGGTCAAGGGAAGTCATCTTATTTTCAAGAATAAAATCCTGCAAAATAAAACATTTTTTTATAAAATCAAGTGCCAAAATAAGCTTAAGACTCACCTCTTCTAAGAGCAATTGGGGAAAGTGTTTATGAAATATGAAGGGATTTAAGGGGTAACTTTCTTCTTCTTGCAAGTACGACCAGAACGACTTCAAACCTTTATTTTCTTGTATGCAAGCCACAGCTATTTCCGCAAAAATTACACCCAACGAGTAAATATCCACTTTATCCGTATATTTGACATCATTTATCATCTTTTCAAAAATAAAAAAACAGTTGCAAACATTGATAGCGATTTTTTTTAATTTCTCATTTTTACCATTTCAGGTGCAATATATCCTTCAGTTCCGATTTTCTTTGTAAAACTGCTTCCATTTTCAATTTTTGAACTAACATTAACAGCCAGTCCAAAATCACAGATTTTGATAAAAGAATATGCCCCCGAATGTGAAGTGGAGATGACAACATTTTCTGGTTTCAAATCCCTGTGAATTATCCCCTTCTGGTGAAGATAACTTAGTCCGCTTGCTATGTAATACTTTATTTTATTTCCATCGCTTTTGTTTTTCCAGTCTGAAGTTAGCCAATGACGCAGTGATTTTCGATCTGCATATTCCATTTGAAGAAATAAAAGTGCAGAGGTATTTGTTATTTTTAATCCAGGCAAATCCTTGTACCGGTAATTAATTGGAGGAAATTCGATCCAAAAATCCTTAATTTTAATGATATTAGGGTCTTCTAATTTGGATAAAATTTCTGCCTCTCGTTTTGTCTTTTCAATTTCCTCTCTACATATATGTATAATTTAAAATAGTTTATTCCATAACAAAAATTTTGATGAAACAAAATGGAGAATTTAATTAGACACTACATATGCAAATTTTAATTTTGGTCTTACATGGAACTGGGAATTATTTTAATTGCAGCAATGTTTCTAGAAACGAAACAATATTGAGGGTTTTCTATTGCAAGCACGTCTTCAGTTGTCAGTTCTTTGTTTTTAGGAAACACTTTTAAGAACGTTCCAAACGAGCCTTCATCCCAATTTGAATTTGTTTCCAAAATATGAAAATCAGTCTCGAATTTGGATGTAAAGTTTTCCATTTTTGTTCATCACTAGCACAGTATCCACTTTATGTATGTAAATGAAGCATACATATGTAAAGACTGCTGTTCTCTACATAGTTTTAAACGAGTTGTTTATCTAATTTGCTAATGCTGTTTGAGCCGTGAGGAGTGGGTTCAATAAATTTTATTATGTATTGACTTTCAGCCAACTTTAGTCAGATGAACCATTGGAGAATGAGTCACAGCAAGTATACAAGTACAAATTTATTAGCTAAAGTTGTGTTTAAATGCTGAACATTAGATTAATCGTTTGAACAATGAGTTTTTAGCTCTGTTTTAAGTAAATCGACGCTATAATCAAACCCAGAGTCGATTTTGTCAATGGCCCCATCTTTTCCGATAATTTCAAGTGAATTTGCCCTTTCATTTAGATCGTCAGATGAAAAATTTTCATCTTTGAGCGTCTTAGCTTGTTTTGATGAGCAAGTCCATTCAAAGCCAACAAATCTCATTATTTCCCAGCTTGTGTGCATTACAGTATAAACAAAATCAAAGTTTGGAACATAATCAAGGTTGAGAAAAAGTTGACCATCGTCCCCAGTTTGGGACAAGATGGTCAACTCGTCTACACTAAAACATTCTTCATACTTATCCCCAAAATCTTGTGGCAGGTTACAATGTTCCAGAGTAAGATTTCTCAAGTTCATTTTCTTGGATGGCAGTTTTATTTGGAATGATTTAAGAATTAGGATATTTATTGTTTGCGAAAGGAAACTAAGATCAAACTCGTTAAAAAGCTTTGATAAACTTCCGTCTACAAATAGTCTTTCCAGGGAATTAAAGCCAAAAAAAATCGGGCATTTTCTACATCAATTGTGGTACCATAAAATTCCAAATCTTTGCAGTATTCTGCTTGTTTTTGGATGGCTTGGGATTGAGTATATTTTACATTATGAATACAAATTGTGTTGAAATTCAACTCGTTTGATTCCAAAACTGACTTTAAAATTTCAAATGTTGCTCCTGAATTTACAATAAATGTCCCTTTGTCAGCATCCACATCAATTAGGTCTGCTCCTTGAATTTTCAGTTTAATTGACATTTTTTTGGATACAATTTGATATTGAATGTCTGCTGCTGAGACTCCAAAAAATAGCATATTTTCAATTTCCGTTTTCACTAACTGGCAGACATTTTCAAATTTATTTTCGTTCTGACCATTTTTATGGTGTAGATTGAATTTTTTAAGATTTTCCAATTTCACGTGGCTATAATCTCCGCATCCAAGAATTTCCAGTTCTAATGCCTCCAGATTTTTGCAAGTAGCAAGACAATCAAGTAGCTTTGGAATCGTGATTGGGGTAAAATTCAATATAGAAAATATTCGCAATATTTGACATTTTTCAATTAATGGCAGATAGTTTTCAGTAGGAACAATAATCCTGTGTTCTTCAGGTGTGGTATCGAAGGGCGAAATATTTCTAGTAATCTCTTCTCCCCTCATTTCAATCAAAACGTCAAGAACTTTTTCACTTGTCGGTCTTTTTGTGGGATCAGTGTCCGTCATTCTCGAAAGAAAATCAAACTCCTGTAAAAACGTCAAAAGGTGATATACATATGTACGATTTAGACTTAAAAAAATTAAAAAAAATACCTCGTCAAATAATCCCAAATCTTTACTAGATTTGCTAATTCCATTCTCCTTTCTTGCCATTATTTTAAAATCATCAACTATCGACTTATTTCCTTTGCAAGAAAGGAAAATGTTGAAAAAAGTAATTCCCAGGGAATAAATATCCGCCTTTTCTGTATATTTACCACCTTTCTGGGCCTACAATCGCCATAAACAATTTAAGGGAACAACTTAATAAAACTTAAACTATCAAGTCCTACCATTTCTGGAGCCCGATATCCTATCGATCCAATGCGACTCGTCATCTTGCTTCGTCTCTCTGTTGCAAATCCAAAATCTGCAATTTTCACAACAATTGCCCCGTCTTCCGTCTTTAATAGTACATTAGCAGGCTTAATGTCCCTATGAATTATTTTCCTTTTGTGAAGGTAATTGATGCCATTTGTAGTTTGCCAGATAATTTTCCATCCGTCTTCAATCGAACGCCAGCTACTTTGAAGCCAAAAGTGGAGGGATCCGTGGTCACAAAGTTCCATGTGAATGGCAAGCACTCCTTCCGTTCCATGAACAACGGATTTGTTTGGGTAACCACGAAATCCACGGGGGACTTGCTCAATCCAATAATCTAACAATTTTACAACATTTGGGTGGGATAAGGTTTTTAAAAGAGTGGCTTCTTGTTGCACGTAACCCTTTATGTGACACCGGTCGAAAGAAGAAGGAATTGAAAAGTCTTCTTCACTAGTTAAAAAAAGAAAGTAGCTTCTTAAAGTTTTCATGCAGTAGTGACCTTTGTCTTATCTTTAGTACCTGTAAGCATCCACAATTTTGATGGCTGTTGTCGGTCGGTCTGGCAGATTTTTCTCTTTCACAACGTAAACTATGCCAAATGATCCTTTTTCAAGCAGGCACTTGATGATGTCAAAAGTTGTTAGAAAACGTGATACAGTTTGATTCATGGCTTTACATGTCAGCGTTTTGAGACTAGTACTTTAAGAAAGTCAAGATGCGTATAATTTAATACTAACCATGTGGATTTATTTTGGTACATGCTGTAGTATTGTAATAGTGTATATATTACGATGGAAAGTAAAATACACCCTATAGTATATTGTATTAAAGTTGGCAAACCAGATTAGTCATTCAAGCATGTGCATATTTGCATAATGTCAAGTGTAATGTCAAGTGTTAAATCTCCGGATTCAAGAGAATTAATTAGAAGTGTATACTTTGCAGTTAATGCTGTTAAAAATGGACAAGCAAATATAATAAAAAACAATCATAAAATCTCGTTCAAATCGGCATACAATCCCTTCGCTACAATTTATTTTTTATAACTTTATAATGTCTTCGTAAAAATCCTCTTTAAATATTTTAAACATAAATAAATTAAACTTTTGTTGTTCAAAACATTTAGCATTCACAAATCATGGAAAAGCATTTTTGTTATCAACATTTTTTGTTCAATAAAGCTCTTTTGTTGTCGATATACATATACATATTGTCTTGTTGTCTGAGCATGCGCAAACAAACCAACGCTAAAACTTAAAATAAGCACGCCATTTACAAAAACTCTCCAAAAGGCGTCTTTTTATTCATTTTTCTCTCATTCCGTTTTCAATTTCTGAAGCGAACGCACCAAATCTCAAGATTTATTGGAAACTTTTGGCTACGATGAATCGTGTTTGGGACATTCAAGTAGACGATTTTCGGCAAAAAGAGTACACTGCAAGAATCTGCCGGGATGGACATCAGCCAAATAAAGGTTCAACATAATCCTAAATCATAATCCATCTAAATATTGAACCAATTAATAAAAATTCTTTCCTTAGGCTCTCTAGGGATCTCGACCACAAGCTCAAGTTCTAGTTCGGTCTCAACCTCTTCGGAATCGGAGTGGATGGAAACGTTAAAAATGGAGTCGGCACTTCTTCTGGCACGTCCTCAACAAAATGAACCCAAGATTCCAATTCCTCGTCCATCAGTTTCAACAAAATCAGTGCAAAAAGGGTTTCGAAATACTCACAATTTTCAAAAGGGATCGGTAGAAAAGATTAGGTAGGTATTTTTTAATTGTTCTATTTTGTTTCGAGCAAAGAATTTGAACTGATGTATCTTCATGCTTTAATTCTTTAAAATTATATATTGAATTGGTTTTTAGGCGTTCTGGATATGGACAAGGAAAGGAGTTTCATAATGCCAAGAGATCTAGTGATAAATAATTATTAGTTGATAGTTTCCAAGTACGTTTACGAGTATTTAGTATTTTTATATTTTCGAATTTGAGTTTATAATGAATTTATGTGATAGGTGCAATGTATTATTTTTGTTTTTGCTGCCAATATCTTAAGTTTTCATGTTTGTTAATTTTATGGAAAAGTATTTGTATCAATATAGTTTTTGTGATACGCTATATTAAATTGTATATCCAAGTAAATGTTCTATTTTCCGTGTTTCTCATGTTTGTTTGATTTTTTAATAATAAATATCAAGTGATGCTCATAATTAAATATAACCAAAGCTTTTTTTTATTATTTGGCATTTGGAAACCTATAATTATTTACAAAATAATCATTGCCCTGAATATATGTAATTCAAAGCCTGAGCCCTACGATAAACATCTTGGATAGATATATAATTACCCGAAATTATTTTAAATTCCATCGATATCGTAGAATCGAAATATTTAAATTATTGGTTGAAGAAAATAACGGAAAAGTGTGGTTTGCAGACAGATACTATAGATTTAGCTTAAATGCCATTTAGAAAAGAGGCAAAAAAATAGTTCGACAGAATCAGTTTATTCTGGTTGTCCTTCTAACGCTTAGCCCTGAAAATAAATCGGAAGCAACACAAAATATTTAGAATATTATATAGTTATTTAGGAAGAGACAACAATGGATTCCAAACAATATCAAAAGCTTTCCAGCGAAATGCTTCGCATTTGCAAAAGATTCGGAGTGATCTCCATCGATTACAAGATTTTAGCAAACAACAGCTTAATATTCTGGGTTGATCCCGTGTTGAAATATAAATGCAAAAGACACCTTATGACGCTTTTTGCCTTCTGTCTATTCCTAATAGCAAGAATTCTTCAGATAAATAACATTGAAGCAACTTTCTTATTAGCCACGTTAATAATTGTTGTCAGTATACTCTTATCAATCTCTTGGCTCTTTAATATCTATTTGGGGAAAGATGTTGCGAATTGGCTAAGTATCGCCAATCAATATTTTGCTACATTTCATAGTAAGCTTAATTTTTCTCTTTCCTTTAACATTCAATAACAAATTGTGTTGTACAGGGAAGTGGAATCCAACCTTCTGCCCTGACAACGACAAACTAATTAAACTCACAGACGTGGCAATTCGTCTGCTATTTTACTCCGTGTATACACTTCCCATTTTATGCGGACTTCAGGCAGCTATAGATCAAAATTTCCCAACGCTTTTGTACCCCGCATTTCCTTGCTACCTAAAGCAGCATTTTGTAATCAATTCATTACTCTTAATAATTAGTATACTATTTAATACTTACATTATTGCAATTGCGGCTTTCTGGTTTTTATGGTTTGTATATATCCTCAGGCTGCATGCGATAAATATATCTGCAGCACTCACAAAAATCTTTCGATGCGACCCAAAAACTGGTAAGATGAAAGTGCATTGGAAAGTCCTTTGCAATGAATATCGTGCGGTTGAGTTAATTCACAAAAACATGATAAATTTCTTCGGCCCAACTCTCGTTCCTTCAGAAAGTGTTTGTGGTTACAACACAATGCTCGCCGTCTACTTGGTTGCAAGCCATCACAACAATCTTCATGTTCTCATAAAACTAAATCTTGTATTTGCGATGGTTGATTTCACAATTGTAATGTCCACCTTACTTACTGTGGGTGGGCAGCATTTTAAAAATTCAAAGCAGACCATCAATTCCTGGAAATATCTGACTTTTGCTAAGAATGAGAAGGGAGCATTATCAAAATTTCTAAGATCGTGTCGCCCTTTGTACATTGAGTGTCCTGGCTACTACAAGATAACGATGGTCAGCGTTCTTAAATACTGGCAGTTTTTATGCAGGGGAACTGGGAGAATAATGGTCGCTTTTAGGCGATTTGACTAAATGTAGCATTTTAAATTGCTTGAAATGATAAACTTTTTTCCAGGCAGATTTCTACACTATTGTAAGGACGATATTTCAGCACCATTTTTGTTGTAAATCTTGAATAAATATAGAAAAATTATGGAAATCTGAAGATGAGAAAAATAAAGTTGCTAGTATTAATATGAAACTATCAAGAAATAAGCTGAATCAACGACTTGCTAAAAATTAAATTTATTTCATATCAAGCATAAACAATAAAATATTTGCAGTTTAAAGTCTAGTTCAGAATTCTACTGATACAATTCCTTCCAATTGCGTGATAGAGAAAACATTTTTCACCTTAACATTTTAAAACATGAGGCGCAGAGCGTTCATTGCTGCCAAATGTTCGAAAGTGTCGACGTTGTTGTCCAATTCTTCATCTTCATCATTGCACTCGCAATCGCACCGACGCATGAGGCATATGCTCTCCCTCAAATTTGCTATCATCCCTAAAATAAAAAAAAAACCTTAATACAAACACCTTTAAACTTTTTAAATGTTCTTTATAAATAAGTCGTCTACCTGCGAAAATCAAAAACGCAGATATCATGAAAAGAGCGAAACCAAAGTAGCCAATTCCACGGAAAATTGCATCTCGTCTTGGGGTTCTTGACCTGGGATTGGGGGTCCCATTTTTAACCAACTCAATCTCATCATTCTCCATTTTCAACAAGTTTTGTGGTCAGCTCCTTTAAAGTTGTTTTAAACTCACTGCTATTATCTTAAGAAAAGATTAATACCAATGTATCAGAATAATATTAAATTGTAATAGATTTTTTTGAATATCGGATAATTAGATAATTACCTTCACCCTTTCTTATAGTTTCTTTTAATGCGGTGTGCAGAGTGACCAAACGTTCAACAGTTTCTTCAATTAGCAATTAGAGCCATTTAGATTTTAATCTTAACAAGTGTTGTGTTGTGAAAGGCGTAACAAGTTTGTAAGTGGAAGTAAGGATGAAGAAGGAGCTTGGAATGAACTTTCTCCCGACGACCCACGCAAATAAATCTTTGGCTATAGTGAAAGTGGATTGATGCTTCCATCTCTTTCCCCATGCAACAAAAGATCCGATCTAAATAAAAGCATTACGTGTTCTACCTGTAGGTATGTAGACATAAATTGCTCCAAATAAAATAGTCGCATAATTGAATCAATAGTTAATTAATGACTGAATTTATTTCATTTAATCAAAAACAACAAATATTTATAATTAAATTCTACAGAATTACAAATTATGTTTTACTCTCTGGCTAATGAGCCTACGGCGTTGGTTTCGTTCAATCACGTTCCTTCTGCCAAAAACCATAATTCTGAATATGATCAATAGGGTCAAACACAGATCGTATATTGACACACAGAAATTCGAAGCCTCGTGCTTCTTGTATACTGTAAATTTAAAAAAAACAGTTAGTCCACAACTCATTCGTGCTATCTAAATATTTATATAATTTTATACTTCCGAGAGCCAGAAGAAGAAAGCAACAAATTGCAAATCCGAGGTCGCTTTTGAGAATTTTTTTCATTGTGAATTTTTTCTTTCCAAGTTTTGGAGCCGGACTTTTAACTTTCTTGACCTCCCTCTCAATGGTCTTATTAGTGTCCATTTTGTATTCAAAAATTTTGTATTGTAAATTTTTATGAAGATAGTCTAAAAAGTGAAAGTTGGAAGAAGAAAGAACTTTCTCTCTTTGACCTCTATATATACTATCTGCATTTTTTGCGAAATGGCAGGTATTTGCCAATCAGAAGTAGCGTGGGGTATTCCTCCGAAAATCTAAGATCCAACGAAAAGTGAAAGATTCTGCCACCCACTTTCACCTCTTTCCCTTTCACTTACTTTTACCTTTTATAGCATGCATAAGTCAAAGTTGTCTAGGAAGCGAGAGCAGGGAATGGGCTAACAACGAGAATGGAGAAAGTTAAAGGAAGGTTAAGAAACAGAAAATTTCGGCGATATGTCGCCCCTTTGATGCCAAACAGAAAGAAACTGAAGAGGACAATGATGAATGATGGCTACAAGCTACAATTTATTAGCTCGCCATACCTGAAGAGCTTTTGCTCTGGTCATATCCGTCCGTCTGTCGCGGACCATTTTGCCCCCATGACACACAGACGGACAGACCTGACAAGTGCAAAAAAGTCGTAATAGTCAGGGTCCCTGACTCAGGGATATACATATATTCAAATGGCGAGCTAGTCCCAACGTTTACAACTTTTTATTTGTTGCGATTTCTCAATAAAAATATAAAATGATGCAGATCCGAGAAAAATAAACTTGCTATGAAACCATTAAGAAATAGGCTTATTTTTAATCATTCGTTAAAAATTAAATTTATTTCATGCTTTGCAAAACAATAAAATATTTAAAGTTTAAAACATATTCAAAAGTCTATATACTGATACGATTCCTTCAAACTTTTAATGGCTTACAAATTAATGCTCTCCAGCTCAGAAATCGGAGATATCTTGTAGTTTCCATAAGGTAGTCAAATCCATATTTGTGCCCTGTCGTCTGGTTCCCCCATCCCTCAGAGGGACTTCTCCGTCAGTTTTGCCACAATCACTAAAGTTAAAAAATATATGCCCACAGTTAAAAAATTTAAATGTTCTTAATAATTAAGTCGTCTACCTTCACAAATTACAAACGCAGATATGGCAAAAATTAAGAAAGCAATTAGGGAAAGTCCAAAAGAAATTGCATTTTTCCAACTCAAATTGTCTCTATAGGAGTCGTCGGGCTTGTTGGGTGTCACAATTTCAATCACCTTGATCTTTATCTTTCTCCTTTTGGAGAATCCATTCTTCATTTTTAATAATGTTTTGTGATCAGCTCTTTACAGTTGCTTTAAACACACTTTTGAGTATCTCAATCTTAAGTAAAGATTAATATAAATGCATCAGAATAGTTATAAATTTGGATAAATCTTTTTGAACATAGGATATTTAGATAATTACCTTTCCACTTCCTTATATTAGAAGAAGTTAATATTATTATTATAGATTCTTTTAATGCGGTGTACTGTTTTACCAAAAGATTTAGCGTTCAATAATTTCTCCAATTCGCAATGTCAGATTTGTCAGATTATGAGAGCCCTTTAGATTTTGCTTTGACAAATGTTATGTGGAATTAGGTGGAAGGCGTAACAAGTTGGAAACAACTTTCTCCCATATAACATCTTTGGCTATAGTGAAAGTAGATTTATGCTCCCATCTCTTTCTCCATGCAACAAAAGAGCCGAATAAAAGCATGTACTTAAATGCATAAATGTGTTCTAACTTTGAACTTGGTCCAAATAAAATATTCACATACATAGTTGCATAATTGAATCAACCATTAATTAATAATTGAATTTATTTCATATTAATGAAACAATAAATATTTAGAATAAAATTCTCCAGAGTTGTTAATAATGTTTTTCTCTCAGGCTAATGAGCCATTTACAGCACCTGATATCGCGAATATGGCTTTGGTATTAAGCCATGAAGCTGAAACTGCTTCCAGATCCAAATGTTGATGATCCCAACAAGTGTTCGGCTGAGGGATCTCACAATTTGGCCAAACAACCATCTCCATCGGGACATCGGGACATCGAGTCTGTACACTGTAAATTTAAGAAAAAATCAGTTAGCACCCTACTCGTATTATCTAAATATTTATTGCGTTTTATACTTCTGGTAGCCAGACAAATAAAAATAGAAAGTGCCATCGAAAGTTTGAAGACCCTGCTTTCGCGAATTGCTTTCAACATAAATATTGCCTTTTCAAGTTTGGAAGCCAGTCCTTCTTCCTCCTCTTCTTCTTCCTCTTCTTCAACCTCCCTCTGAGTATCCATTTTTATTCAAAATTTTGTTTTGCAATTTTTCACGAGGAAAGTCTAAAAAGTGAAAGCGGGGAGAAAGAGAAACTTTCTCCCGGTGAGCTCTACAGATACTATCTGCAACTTTAATATATAATAGTCCCAAATTGCAATATTAATTACTATTCCTATTAATGGTTATTAATAAAAATTTAATTTTATAATCATATCACCCGACCACTCCGATAAATCTATAACCTTTAATAATAAAAAAAATCGGCATTTCATCCAATTCATAATTTAGTTAGCGGAATGGTGGGTATTTGGGGCTGAGGAGTAGCGTGGGGTATTCCTCCGCAAATCTGGGGT
>JAQIXN010000548.1:0-35054 GCA_034698145.1 Proisotoma minuta
GCCGGGCAAATAAGGCAAATGCCGAAGGCATTAAATGCCCAAAATGCCGAGGGCATGGGCATTGTACAACCCTACCTCATCCTAAACAAATTCATGGCTTAATTAATTTCCAAGCTCTTAACTTGAGCAATTGTCAATTTCCTGTTAATTGTTCTAGCATCTGCCGAAACTTGGACAACATTATTTAGTAAGTCAAGTGTAAGAGTCAAGTGGCTTGGTAAAACTTAAGATTTCCAGACATGTATTGTTTTATGAAATGCGGACCCAAATTAACTTTCTCTCTGCCAACGCCAGAGCCCACTTTCCCAAAAGTGGAAGTGCTTTCACCAAAATTTACGATGCTTAACACTTAAGACTAAAGACTAACTAAAGTTTAGTCAAACTTCTAATGCAATGCCATCCTTTGTCTGTCTGCCTGTCGAAAATTGTCAGGGTTTGAAGCCACAAATATATTTTTTAAAAGTTTGGTATGTTATACGACTAAAGGTGAGTGTTGTTTTTGCTTAGGTGTCCATTGATAGTTATAGACTTAATGTGTCAAAATAGTCGGTCACATATATTTAAATGGCGAGATAGTCCCAAAGTTTACAACGTTTTATTTTGTTTTCAGAGTCCCAAGGCTCCCGAATACATATTTTGGTATCACAACGATGAGATGATAAATTACGGCGGAAGTTGGCGACAAGTGTCGGTGGTCACGGAGCCAGGGGCGCGGACACAGTCCCGCCTGTCTATCAAGGACGCCCGCAGCTCAGATTCTGGTAAATAAAATGTTCTTCTCTATTTGGTAACGTTGTCCTACTATTTATCGCTAAATGATAAAAATTCACTTTTCAAGAGGGAATGCCCAGTTCGAAAAAGCTTAATACGAAAAAGGCCTTCAAGTCCAACTTTCACAACGTTCATAAAAAGGCAGAAAAAGCGTCGAACAATTCAAAAAATTCATTTACAACCCAAACTAAAGCCATCCCTAACTCGAACCTTCTTCTAGGTCAAAGATTAATCTACCCTCCATCATTCCCAAAGAAAGAGTTGATTTAAATAAAAGCCCAAACTAAACTCTTCTTTCTCTTTTGCAGGAAACTACACTTGTTCGACCCCGCACGCGGACCCTGCATCAATCTACGTCTACGTGTCCCAAGGTAAGGGAATCAATTTAAGGTGTCAACTTCCGCCATGTCACCAGTTGCCCTAATGGATGATGAGCACAGGGTTGGCTTTGAAGAGAACAAAATTGACCATGTCACTTTCTCCTATAAAATATCCTTGAGCCAAGCCACGATTTATTCACTCAGTCAACATCTGCTCTCAAAAGAGAATTGAGTGAGGATTGAGAATTGCAATTGCTCGGCTAGAATCAAAATTTAATTTGCTTAAACTTTCACTTATTTACTAAAAGAGCAGAGGGACGGGCAGGGCAAGCAAGTTAGGATATGATGGGAAATTCTAGGGACGTTGTGCAAATTTTGTAATTTTTCTCTAAACATTAAAGCAGCCAGAACATTCTTATAAACTATATCCTTGGGCGAGCAAAATCAAATTCAATTTAGACGCATCGAGACGCTTTTAACATTTTAATTCGATCATGCAAAGTCGGATGAGGGATAATGTAATCAAATTTTTGCTCCAACTCTACATAACTTTCTAATCCCAATATTGTTTCACTATCCATACAAAATACATTATATAATATATACAGGGTTAAGTAACAAATAGATCAACATTGAAAGGCCTCTTGATCTTTCAAAATCGATTTCACGCTTTTATTAAATCCATTGAGCTGGAAAATAGAATGGCAGCATGACCTCTTTAGAAATAAACTGGTAAACGGCGTAGGGATGGGGCGAAATACAGTTTCATGGCCGTTTGTCCTTTGAAGACATGACCTTTAGGGCCCTAAAATGACCCCTTGTTATTAAGTTTTAGCTCCCTAAGTAAAATAAGCGCACACAGACTGACAGGCATATCATACATAATATATACTAACAAATTTTATCTTTTTCCCTACAGCTTCTGGACTTTTTTCAGGCGACAAGATTGCTGCAATTCAACGCCGAAATGGCGACGGCGGATCTTCTGCGCCACCCCCTTCGTCAGCGGCATTGAAAATGGGAGTGGTTTCACTAATTCTCTTTTTGGCAGCAGCAGTTTTAACATATCCAGTGAAAGTTTAAGTGAATTATAATCAACAATAAAATTTCATTAACTACTTTTGACATTTGGCGCTTTACTTTAGCTAAAGTGCTCTACTAAAAGCTAAAAGAATTAGCCCAAATTTGAGGTAACTAATTTTAATTTGAGTTTTAGCTTTAGCTCCGTAAAATACTTCCCGTATATATTGATGGATGGAATTTAATTATAAACTTTTCCTTTGCTCATGGGATACTAAGGAAAATTCCGAAAATTTTTCCTAGAAAGATAAGTTACAGGGTGAGCCAAAATTAAAAATTATTTCAATGCTGCTGTTCTCTATTTGACATTTTTTCTGTAAAAAAATTTAGCCTTTCTCCAAGTTAAGTTCGAGCTTTTTTTTTTAAAAAAAAAAGCTGGAAAGGACTTGTAAGGTCACAGATCAAGGTTCCAATGACCAGGCTACATTTTATAAAAATTTGGAGAAGCAGCAACAGTGCAAACTTTCTCAACGGGAGCCTCAAGGGTCAATAAAACCAATAAAAGTGAAAGTATCTAGTCCTTGTCCTACTTTTCACTGTATCGTACTTATTTTTAATAATTGGCTCACACCGACGCCAACTTTCTTTTCTTGGCTAAAAACTTTGAAACTCACTTTTTATAAAGTAAAAGTTTTTTAGAAAGTCCAAGCCACAAGTTGGTAGTAATCATTAAAATTTCTTCTTTCCTTGGACAAATTGTGGGAATTTATTTTAGTGAGAGCGAAACTTCTGCAAGAAAGAGAAAGTAAAATAAAATAAACTCTGGCTGTAGGTAAAAGGATGTAATAAAGGTACGGAAAATATTTTGGGATTTTTTACGAAAATTATTGTCAAAGATGATCCTTACTTCTCTTTGTTTAAAAAATGACAGACAGACAGACATACAGAGAGAGAAAGAGGCAAAAATACAGGCAAAAATACAGACAAAAAACCAGAAAAAGGACCGACAGACAACAGACCCATAGTTGATCTCGCCCCAATTGCTTTGGTAAATGGGGCTTGGCTGCAGCCGTTGTGGGAGTAATTGGATTAAAATTGCAACAAATTTATTTCTATTTTATTCCATTTCCCTACAATCTGGTTTTGTACAATGCTAAATAAATGTTCAGGGTGGAAGTGAATGTTTAATAGTTTACCTCAGAATAAAAGAAGAAGTGAAAGTAAATCTCAGCTGTAATAAAATGGTTCAAGAGTTGCAAGTTCCGGATAATAAATTAAGACAACTTTCTTCTTCTTTTATCCTCTTTTTTTATTCCATGTAGCTATTTATATAAAGGGTGACCATAAAATAGGGATGGGACAAACAGGTTTTCATTTGGGGTTTTTTGTGGACTGCTTTTCCTGTCTGTCTCTCACTTGGATTTAGTAGAAAGTTTCTTTTAAACTGGGACATGATCAAACGGACAAAAATTGTCTCAAATTGAGAAAGCTGTTTAAAATCTTAAAACTGACCCAAAGCTTTCTTAAATGATTTCTCTGTCTCATATGAAAAATGTCTCAAAATGCTAAAAGGGATTGACAATCATTGACGATCTCTGTTTAAAGACATAAAAACTGTCTCAAAAAGACGAAAATCGCCCAACTCCGCTACTTCTTTACATCCTTTTACAAATGTTTGGTCATTGAGGCATACAATGGATACAAAGCAAGACAAAGTTGCGAACGGAATTCTAATTTCTGAATTCTTAAAACTGAAAACTGACGTCTAATTAAAAAGTAATTAACTTTCGCAAATAACTTTTTGTTTATTTGTGAAAGTTGCAAATTTCAACGCTGTTGACAAAGTTTAACTTTCTTTTTGCTCTGTAATTAAAAGCTAATTAAAGGCTCTTATGGCCTAAATAATAATTGTAATTAACTCGTAATTTATATGGCTGTTAAATTAAACGAACGGAAGTGTTTGTCACATTGTGATTAATTAGTTAATGATGTAATTTATATCTCAAATTTAAATTTCTCTCTAAAATTTTCTCTTCTTAAATAAAATGTTAATAAAATGATTTTTTTATTTGGAATGAAAATAAAATCGTAGTCCTCTTTGATTTTTTGCTTTTGCTTTGGGAAGGAAACAAATTGAAAATTAGAGCTGAGATTAAGGACAGGCCATTAAGGACTGAAGGGGAAGTAAACTAGCAAAAGAAAGCAGAGTTAACTTGATGGAGCTCGAGGAAGAGATTTATTTCGCTATTAATTATGATAACATACCAGTAAAGATTAACCCCTTTTTAGTAAACCAATGATTAAATATATTTATTTATTTCTTTTGAAAAATAGTTTTATGATGATAAAGTCTTACAATTTTATTATTTTTAAAATACAAAAAATTTATTCAACTGCCGTTATTCATTATATTAAATGGACGATTAACTTCCTTGTAAACTTCTTTCCTTGTAACTTTATAAGTACTTCGTAATAACTCATCTGCATTTGTTAAAGATGGTCAATATTTTTTTAAATTGTATACGCGTCAAAATCTTACAAACATTCAGAGGCAACAACAATTAACAAGTAGCTATTTTTGTGTCACCCGCCGTTAGGTGTTAAGCACATATCGAGACAAGGTAAGACTTTATAGTTCGAGCCATGGTTCACTAAATTCCTTTCAATTATCTGCAACTTTAAAGACAATTTCATATACAAGGTGGCCCTAAAATTAGTACATTAAAAGCTTCTTTAAAACCATACCAAGTCGAAAGATTGGTTTTGTTTTGGGCACTATTTAAATACTACTTATTTAGTTTCAGATCCACTCTGCATAACAATCTCACAAATAAATATATCGTCAGTTTGCCTAGTTTCAAGGGTTAGTAAAAAAAACTTTAAAAATCCAAGAATCTATATCTTAACTAAGGGCTTCCAAAATTAAAAAAAAAAAATTACAACGTAAAACTTTTAACTTAAAAATTAAAACGTAAAACTTACATAAGTAAATTTTACACACAATGTATGTACAAAAGCCGTTTGGCGAGCTGGCCAAGGACAAGGTAGGTGGTCACAATTTGGCTGACTAGCAGAATCCCAATCAGATCAAACAAAACGAGGCCTGTCCACCCAAAAAGACTCTTAGCATTAACTTTGCATTAGGACTAAGCCTTACTTTCATTTGTTGGAAGAAAGTTAAAGTGCTTTCACTTCAGGTAAAAAATTCACTGTAGTCTTTTTGTAGTTTATTTACTTTCACTGGTTAAACTACTAAAGTATTTTATGGACCAACAAATTCCAAATTCCAAATTCAGCTCAATTAGTAAATAGGTCAGGAAGATGGAAGATTGAGTGTCATTCATTAAACTTTCAAAAGTTCAAAGGAACTTGGAAACTATTTGCAAAGATTTACAGAGAAAACTACTTTATTTTCATTAACCTTCTTTTACGCCGAAATATTGATTCTCAAACTTGGAATGAAATCCAACATGGTTATGAGTGTAATAAAGCGGTGGATCAGCATTTCATCAAATTTTAATTTTCATGTAGATAATACAGATAGACATTTTATATATATCCACAAAATAAATGGACACTCCATCCACAATTTGTATGAAATGAATAAAATGCCACCGAGGGAGAAAGTCTCTGCTTCAGTTCGTAGCCTCAATCTGATCCGGAAGCAGGTAGTAATGGCAATAATCATAAATCAAGAGCCAAAATAATAGAGCCCATTGTTATCCATACAAAATCCATATGCTCCTTATTCCATACTTTTAGCTTTTTATCTTTACGAGCTGCCAACTCGAAAGAAGTCAATCAAAATATGTAAATGTTGTAACGATGTGGTGAAGCAACGACCCATGACATTGAAGGTCGTGACCTGAGGGCCTTAACGTTGGGCTTGAGATGCGGCCTTATGAGTTTTCAGCTAGAGTTTAAAATCGATCGGTTAAATTTTTTTTTTAAAGTTACCTTAAATTAGGAACAGACAGACAGACATAATTTTTCATAAAATGGTTTTTCATCCCACTTAAGCCCAAAGGTAAAATTTGAATTGGGGCAAAACATGCAAAGCAATTACGATTAAAGTAAACCATTTAAAGCTCAATAAAATTTTGGTAAACTGTAACGTAATTAATATTTAATATTGAGAAAGCCATCAATCAACTTCGAGCTGAAGCTTTTTTCATTTTTATACAAAAATGTTTGAATAATGGAATGGAATTTTATTTTAGGTATTTTATTTCACACCTAAACCCCAAGCCAAAGGTGAAAGTGAAAGCTCATGCTGCGAAAGATCGTCCATCAATTCTGTAGCTGGGGGCTGAATAAAATTATTAGACAGCTTAAATAAGGAAGTGATTTGTCTGGCTGTCTGTAATTAGGTAAAAACGTCGCAATATAAATGATTAAAGCTGTCTCAAGTGGCAAAAGCTTACTGTATTTAAAAACATCAGTGTTTAAAATGACCAAAGCTGTCTGGAAAAGAAAAATATGCCAAAGAACAAAGTCACACAACGACTAAATCTGTCCAAATAATAATAATGTTTACTCGAAACCAAAGTTATTTCAAAATGGCTATAAATGTCTCATATGACGATAACAGCCCATTACTAACCTAGGTATATCCGACGAAATTCATGCTTAAATGACGAACAACGACTGGTTCAAAATCTTTTACTTCCGAACATGATCTGGATGTGAAGTTCCACTACGCCAGTACATCTTTTGTAGTTGTGGTTGGAAGTTTATTTTGGTGGCTGAATGTGTAGCTGGTGAAAGTGGAGTGAGATTGATGAATGGAGGCCAACCAGCGTTATGAATAAAAAACAACTTTCTCCCACCTCAAAGAAGGTTAATCCACAATATCTATCTATCCACCACCCAACCTAATGGAACAATTTGCAAGGGATCCATTACCTTCAAAACTACAAACGGCCGTAAGTGAGCAACGAAAGTAAATTGAAATTTTGATGGACCTTGATGTATTAATAATGTATAAATTTTGTTAGCATGCGAAAGACTTAATTTTTCTATTTAATTTTTTAATATTCATACATGCTTAAGTTTGAACATGTTTGGAAAATTAAATCAAGTGTAATTAAAAGTAAAATTATATTTTTTTCTATAAAAATCTTAATCTGTAGCTCAAGTTTATGTACTATTTTCACCATATTAAAAAATATTTTAAAAATTCCGTAGCCAAATTTTCTTCAGATGCAGTTTATTGATTCAAATTCAAGTACAGTTGTAGCTGATTGATATTGATTTAATTGAACTTTTTAACAAAATCCTTGAGAAAATGACAACGGTCAGATTGACAGACAGACAGACACTCGGCTCCTACAGCTTAACCATCAATAAATAAGCCTTCCTGTGTGAGAAATGAGTGTTGGGAAACATATTTTGTACAGCAGAATGTCAGGTGATGTTATAAATAAATTAGGTTAACTTTCTCCTCTAGCTTTCGGCACAAAAAAATCCAACAAAAGTCTGTAACTTTAGCGTTATTATCATTAGCACTATTCCGAAATTTCAATTCTCAAAACTTTTTTTATAGAAACATTTTATGTATTTTATGCCCACGGGGATTATTCACTTTCAGCTGTATTGTCCTCGCAATAAATTGAGGAAATTGCTTTGCAAAAGATTTTTTTTATTTCTTTAGTGGAAAAAGTGAAAGTTTTTTTACTGCGTAATATTTCTTTTTTGCATGCAGCAAAGCAACAGCTTGGAAAAGTTGGAGCGGAGAAAGTTGTACATAATAATACAGATAAAGTTTAAAATTTCCCGCATAGCGAAACTGTGCTATGATTTACGAACATGGTGTCTGTCAGACAGACTCTGTCTCCTTGTCTGTAAGAAGACAATAGGCTTTCTTTTTTGATGTTTGGATAAAACGGGCTTGAAAATTGATAGATTTTTTTTAAATTACCGAATTATAAAATGGCGTCTCATTTGGCCAAATTAATTATGAAATATGAAACGGTCAAAGGTCAGTTAGGCATGTCCAAATAACGTCACAACTTGACCAATGGACGTGACGAAAGTTGTTAAAGCATTCATATTTAAAATATTGTCCCTCTTAAAAACATTTCGAATGTATATCTAAGTTAATTATGACATCGCAACTTTGTCAAAGGCCACACCTCACTTACCTAGATAGATGTGGAATTAGCTTATAAGTGGATAAAATGGTCCCAAAATTAAGAATTTTAATCAAAAAGTTTCAAATTGGCCTTATTTTCAACTATGGCTTCAAAACCCGGTCAAAAGTCACAAAATTCTGCTAGCTCATCAAATATATCTATTTACCCAGTGACAATTTATGATAAAGATTTTGGTCACCCTGTGTACTTTATCATAGGCGTGAGTTGAATATGAAGCATGAATCGGGTTGACTTTCTTTAGACTGCGTGTGGTGAATTATATCTACAAAATACTTTATACTTTGAAGGAGAAAGCTAAAGCAAAGTTAAATACTTCCGCAGCACCGCCACCGCCGAAATGAAGTGGCACGATATGACGCTAAATTTTTAAGAGCTGTAAATGGGTGTAACAAAGGTTTGAAACCCCAAATTTTCCTAAAATATTTTATAATCGGAGCACTTAATTAGCATGTCTTTTGTTGGAGGTATCAAAAAAATATCCAAAGCTATTTTGGCATTAAAATTTGGTATTTTTGGATTTGTTTAGTCTTAAAAAGTTTAACAAATAAAATATAAACTTGGTCGTAAATATTTGAAATTTGATTTTGACATTCATGTGTAATAACGGCAAAATTTTCAAAAATCTTATAGCTTGAATTGGGTTTGGAAAATTTATCAAAATTTCCTACTGGCGTTGACATCTTACATTTTATTAGATTTAAGTTTCTTGTACATACCTATATTTTGCTAATTTTTGGACCTATCTTATGTTGGAATGGATGTAACAAAGCGGCTGAAGCTCATATGAATTGTTCTAAGCTATCTGTCAAATTACAAGTGAGTTCATCATCTTCGCGATAGTATGATATTTGAAATAATTTTTAAAATGTTTTTGGCATTGACATCTTACAATTTCAAACTTGTATTAGGTTAATTTCTTTCGATCGCTTTTTCTTTACGTTTTCTTGAAGATGAATGTAGAAAAGTGGTAAAAGTATTTTATTATTGCAAGTTTGCACTCATATCAGATTATATTTTTTGATTATTTTAGGTTTTTGAACCACTCTTAACGTAATTGGAATTATCTCTTAAATAATAGACTTTTTTCAATTTGAAAACTGAATGTGATAAGTACAAAAAAAATGTATTTTTTTACATTTCAGAACAGTCATTTGTGTTTTCTAAAATACCTACACATAATACCCGGACAGACATGCAAACAATTTCTACTAACTCTAAAATGACAAAATTTGTATGTACTCTTATCACAAGTTTGCTCTAGTTAAACTTAAAACATTTTGTGCACAAATTTCAAGCGGATAAAAATTATGCCTATAAAATAACATTAAAAATTTAATTTAATAGATCACTTTAAAGGGTCTGCATTATTCTTAACTCTAAATCTAAACAAGTTGGAAGACGGAGAGACAGCTCTATAAAATAAAATGACAGGTTTTGTGCTTGGTTCATAGATTTGTCCCCCGTTTTCGTTTGGGATCGTGTCTTGTGGTGAGGATCTGAGATTAGCTCTTGTATCACTCTCTCTCCCCTGAATCCACAATCAGTAGGAACTTCTAAGAAGAGACGGAGAAAGGAGAAAACCCGAAAACGGAGAAAGTTCACAAAACCAAAAATAGAAAGTCAGAAGAAGGATAGAGCTAAAGCTAAAGCGTAGAAAACTTTAAATTCAAAAATCTCTTTTAAACTTCCTTTTTCATGATTTAATCAGACTGAGAGCATTGGTTTGGTTTGGGTACAAAGGTTTTGAATGCATATAAAGTTGTATGGATAAATGCAATCGAACGTTGCTTTGTTTTCACTCTGCAATGGGGATCATTAGACAGTTTGTATGAATAAAATCAAGGCATATTTTATATTTTTAAATTTGTATTGCTAATCTTTACTCTGAAGCTATGTACTTTGCTGCCATTTATTTCATAATATATTCTCAGAATAGTATACAAAAGTTATTTTCACAATAAGAAGTTTACATAGCTTTAGATGATACAGAGTTGTAATTTCTAAAATTCACTAAAATTAATCTTGATTTTAAAAATCGTGACAGACTCAGCTCGGAGTCAATATACAAATGATTGCATGAATGGAGAATCAAAGCATGTTGTGTTTTCAATTCAAAAATAATTTTCGATCTTTTACACTCTAGTTCAATAAAACTTTTGCATACAACACTGAATGGAGAAAAATGCAATGATCTTGGGAAATAACAAAGTGTGACCTCTGACCCTTTCACCCAAGATAATAAAATAAATAAATTGTCCCGTCCAATCCTCAATCTATATGATATCTGTATTATAGGGGATAATTTTCATGTCGGATTCTACTTCTGGCTCGGGCCATTTATTTTATGGGAAGGAGGAAATCCGAAATTCCTCATCGTTCGTCCCATAACGCCCAAATGACTTCCTCCAAATATAGATCCAAGTAAAAAGAGAAAGTGTCAGCCTCAGAATGAGATGAAAGGAATGAGCAGACTAAAGATAATCCACTTGTGAAATTCGGTCAGACAAATCTTTTAGCTCCAACTCTTACAATAGCTCCAACTAATTTCAAGATTATTTGGGTTTTTTTAAACGTACCTATGTATATTTAGGTGTTTCATAAAGCAATGCGACATGGCACCTACGAATCTAAGAAATAAAAGCACCTCAACATTTATTTATTTTTTGTTTCGGCGTTAAACTATTCCACTTTGTGATCTTTGTTTAAAAAAATGTATGAAGCCAGACCATTTGACCTAATCAATACGGGCCTTGTGCCTGGGATCCACTGCTATCGTTTTAGGGCTTATTTTTAACTAGAATTTTTTAAATCATAGCAAATAGAGGATAAATGGGAATAATTGATGCATGGCTAAAATTTGAAGGCAAAATGATGACAACCGGGGATAATTAAGTGATGAAAGACTCTAAATAAATGAATTTATGGATGGCCTAAATTTTATTAGGGTCAAATTCAAATCCTTCCAAGCCTTATGCAATTTTCTGAATACTGCGAAAGAATTTAAAATATATTCAAAATCCTGAATTGGATTTATCGCAGATCCATACCCTAAATTTCCACATAAACTACAACATTATATAAATTTTATTACATATTACGTAAATTACATATTGGAAATGTCTCCTAAAATTATTAAATTCACGTTTTATATTCCACTTTCCCTCAAATTGTGAGTTATATCTCTCTCCTGAAATAAAAATTATGCTCAACATGTCCGACTTTGAGCCAAGATAGAATTTGGCACTTTTTCTGCAATAAAAAATAAATAATTTACATATCTAAGAAGCTAAAGCATATAATTAACAGCTTGGGCTTTCTCTTAGGCCAAGCTCCCAGAAGAATATTGGAAGAGTGTGATGAATTTTAAAGTAATTTTCTTTTGGAGAAAGTTATTCCTTAGAGAAAGGGATTGGCCCTTAATCCCATCTCACTTAAGAACAAGTTGGAAACGTGAGAAAAGGCTAACGCTTTTACTGACGCCCTGTATATTTTTGGGAGAAAGCACCAAATGTGAATACATTGTCCCTTTGACCCAGCGAGTCCCTTATCTTGGTCCTTGAGGCCCTGTTATCCAAACATTTGTGTGGAAAATGTTGCCAAAAATTCACACAATTAAATTTAGCGTGTTTTGAAATACATACAAAAGTATTTGGATAAAAATTGTGAATCTATGAAAAATTGTTGATTGCTGTGTTATGTGTAAAACGTTCACACATTTGATTTAGGGTGAGGGTTGTTTGGAGAAATTCCTCAGCATCCCAGTTCATGACCTTCAATACTAGGTAAAAATCTCGTGAAGTTTCTTCGTCCAAGGTTTTTTAAAAAGGTTTATTTTTAAACCACCCTCATCACCCTGTATATTTTTTGGAAGATCTAAGAAGAGAAAGGAAAATAAGAAAGGGAATGGAGAAATGAGTAAGTCCAAGATTTACGGCTTCATATTAAAATCATCTTTGGAGCATCCATTGAAGAAAGAGTAAAACGGTGTAATGATTGTGTGAAGCAATCCTGACCTCTGACCCTGAAACGAGGTCAAAAGGGAGCTATACTTGGATTAGACAGGTTTTGTAATTTAGTGATGGGTTTTAGCTTTAAATACAGTTTTTTTTTTAAATTGGGCTTATGGCGATGGGCTTACAGAGCTGTCATGAAGTTTACCTTTGACCTGATGTGTTCAAATTAAACAATTTTTGGAAGGAGAAAGTAGGCATGTTTTTTCATTGAAATAAATCTCATAATTTTCCCTGGAAAAATGTCCAACCGGACATTGTCAACCGGCATCTAAAAGACAGACATCCAAACCATTCACATATCAACTCCATGAATCCATAAATCCCTCGATTATTAATCTCAAATCTTTAATCTTAGATTGGATTAAGATTCAGATTTCAATTAAAGTGCAGTAGATAAAAGCATTAAATTCTTTTTGGTTTTTATTCTCTCCATTTCTTCTTGAAAAAGAAAAGAAACTCAAAGCTCCATATGAAATGAAATAGTTTTGTGGAATGATTTGTGGAATCTTTCCCCCGTGCCGTTGTGTGCATAAACAAATTCAGATATGTTTTATATGAATGTATGCAAAGAAAAAATCAAAAGTCTCCGCACGCCAACAAACCAGTTGCTGCTGTCACAGAAAATGTAGAAAAATGACAGCCACCTTAAATATGTCCTCTCATTTTAACCAGGGACAACCATACATTTTGTTTGTGATGTCACTATCAGTATTACTCTGTATGTCGGGTTCTTTGTCTTTATTTCAGTTATTTATTTCAGCCTGTTCGTCTGTCTGTCAGTGTCGGTCTTTCTGTTTCTGTCAATTTCTCTTGGCTCAATTTTACTCCTCGGCTGTTCCTCATTGTATTTGCTTTCTGTCATTACATATTTCAATTGCTCTATGTCTATTTTTCTGTCACGTCGAATAAGCAAAGAACATACTTTCACTCCTTACTTACGCCCATTTGCCTTAACCACTTTGAACAGGAAGAAATTTGGAGGAGAAGGCGTGATCTGTGGATGGAAAACATTTTCACCTAATTCTCTGGAGCTTTGTCAACTTGAGTCTGTCATCTTGAACTAGGCAGCCAAATGATTTCATTTCATCTCTTCCTCCTCATAAATGATGAGTAATGGAATGGGGCCAAATTTAAGTCGGATGGGTGTGGTCGTTTCCAACACATTGGCTAAAATTTATATTCTCGGCATGTATGGGAAATTATTTAGTTTATTTAGGAAGAAACAAAAGTGTTGTTTTTGCCCTGGAGAAAGTGCATGAGGTGAATTAATGCAGGAGAAAGTTGCATTGTACTTTGTTTTGTTTGGAAATAAAGGGTGGTAAACGGCTTGGCGAAGAGACAAAGCATCTGAATGAGATTTCGTAACACTTTGACCTTGAAGGCCCATCTTTTTCCCTGTAATGACTTGACGACTAGTTCTAAAATTCGAAACCTATTGAGGGAACGGACTGACTGACATATAAAGTTATAAAGGTTATAAAGTTTACAACTACCTTATTAATTCGTAGAAACAAAATAAGAGGTTAAAAGTGTTTGGAAGTTTTTTTAAAAGGGAATCTTTGGATTCGGTGCAATATACTTACAAATAGTTTTCTGAAAGATCAAGTTTAGATTTTAATACAACCGATCTATGTCGTTTGTCGTTTCCCTTTACATTTTAATTTGTATTTTTTGGAATGAGTAATGGGTATGGTTTTTTTAATTTACAAATTATTTTAAAATGGAATAAAGATTTCGTAATCCGTGATGGATTTGAACGTCGATACATAATAAGTTATTATTTTTGTAACTTAAAAATAGATTTTGTTAAATTTTAAACTCCTCTGGGCCAAATTCATTTTACAGACGCACATATATATACAACTTGTATGATACTTATATACATGCTACTCGTCCTTAAAAAGTTGACACCTTTTTTTACTAAAAAAAAGCAAAACCAAGATAGAAATTATTTATGACTTGCAACTCAACCTTTAAAAAAATGTGACTTTGAGTTGATGTGGGAGGTAAACTCATAATTTCCGGACCTCTGCCTTAAACCCATACGGGGTCCACAAAAATTTGGTTCTACAAAACCAACCCAAATGGGGCTATACCTCTGCCTATCTTTCTGTCCCCTCTATAAATCTCGAACGTTTGACCCAAATAAAAATACAAGGCATCATGAAGCCCCACCTCGGGTCAAGTCTTAGCTCAGGGGCCCTACAGACCATGACCTTTTGAGGTCAAAAGTCATAATCTCATGAAACCGCGCTCACCCGTTTACAACAGTTTTTTCCCCAAACCCTGCACTACATTTTTTATGATGTCAGGTTATTTCCACTCTACATAACTCAACCTCTGAAAAAGATGTAAAAAATGGCCAAAATGCCCAAATCCTATCTTGAGAAAGGGATCAGGTCAATGATACAGGGTGACCTATTTTCATTTTGGCATAAGGGTCGTCCATGGACATGTCCACGGACAAAGTTTGTGAACGTTGTCCCTGAGGAGTTAACAAGACTGTGGACGTGAGATGACTTTGCAATGATTATCTTTTGCGTTGCGTTGCTTTTCTAAAGCCAAGAAAAGCCTAAATTTGTTTTGTAGACAGACAGACAAATTAATGGATGTTTAGGACTAGAGCTGCAACAAATTGATAACATCAAGTGCAGTAAAATGTGAAAACTTATTTACTTCTTTACAATAGGCGAGTGCTTTGATTGTCGGTCGGTCTAGAAAATTGTTTCACTTGTCAATTTCCAATGGGTACAATCTCGCTTTGTTTGAGACATATCAATGCTTTGGCTGTCTGTGGAAGGTCTGAAATGGACAGTTGTTTGACGAAAGTTGTCTAAATGACCATCGACAAATAACACAGACATCTTTGATTGTAACATGTAACATGCTTTGTTATTTGAGCATGTTGATTGTTTGTATTCTATCAATGAATCAGTTGAAAGCTTGGTCACAATTCAAACATCGAAAATGTGACGAAGGTTGTCCATTAAAATGCTGACATTAAGTTATTATATCTAAAAATAAAAATTTATTCACTTTTTATTCAGTATAAAAATAAATAGTCGTAAGCCGTAAAAGGTGAAAGTTTAGATTTGGAATTTAAGTGAGTTGTCAACTTATCTTAATAATAAAATTTATTATTACTTTAACATATAAAGCTGCAAGCTCATAAAGCTGTTTTTGGAAGTAGAAAGCTTTGGCTTTGGCACTAAAATTACTACAATGTAAATTGTAAATTGTAAAAAAAAATCAGGAAATTTGCATATTTTGGCATAAAATGTAAAAAACGAGTTTTGGAAAGAAAGTGAAAGGATGCATTTTGTGAGTTTGCAATGTTTGCATCCGCATATTCGTGAAAAATTTTACAGGGTGTGGAAAAAACTAGGAATTTGAAGGTTTCGGGTCATTAGGGTCAAGTGGAATTTTTTTTATAAAAAATGCTACACACGATCAAAATTTGAAAGCTTCGATTTAAAAATTGCATGTTGACTTGCATAATGTTTTATAAGGGTGTAAATTAACAAAGTTAACTTTGAAGATTTCAGTCTCACAGATCATCAAATTATACAGGGGGAAGAAAATATCCAAAAACTTGTAAAAATGGGGAACACGATAAAAATTGCTGACTTTAACATTTTGACTTTGTTACTTTGTGAAACAGAGTCAAAGACAAATGATTCTAATCCGCATTTTCGGTCAATAAGGTCACGAAATTGTACAGGGTGTTAAAAAATTTAATCTGTAGACAAAACTATCAGAAGGATTATCAGATTTCGGGTGATTAAGGTCTCGATTTCAAAGCTCACGATTTCAAAGCTAAGAAAGTAATTAAATTTTAAAACTGGTTTTTAAAGTCTTTGTTCTCTGTAAGAAGATAAACGAAAGGGAAATTATATACTTACTGATTCCTAAATGACATTTATAAATTACAAGCTCAATTTGGCCAAAATAAATAATTCTTTAGAGCTTCATTCATATCCAAATTAACTACTTTTGTCTTTTATGACTTTTTCGTCAACACTGTCCACGATCCTTTTCGCCACAAACTCGTCCATAAATCCCTTGGCCGCTGCTTGAACTTTGGGGTCCTTGAGAAACCCTTTCATATTTTCCCATTCCCCTTCCAGCCAACTTTTTGGTGACGATGTGGATGACCTCTTGTCCCATCCCCAACCTTCATCCATCCCCCCGAAAAACTTTCCGGCAGAAAATGCGAAAAGAAATAGGGGAATTATGATTAAAAGTGGAAGGGCCAGAATCCAAAGTCCAGACTCTTTCAGAATGTTTTTAAGTTCCCGAGGAAAACTGATGATGGCAGAGAAAATATCGGAAATTGAGGGTTTTTTTATGTTTGTTTCGGGTTCGGAAGACCAGCCGCCGGATGACATGGACATGGCTTCAGGCATTGCCTGACCCCAACCTTGTTGACCTTGGGCTTGACCTTTCTCGCCCTGGTAGCCAAGGGCAAAGTTGTATTCCCAGTCAAGACCCTTGCCGCCTTTGGTGCCGGAAGATTGTTGACCCCAACCTGAGAGAAAATTAAAGGGTTCAATTATTATAAACTCGTGAATGGGATTTTGATCTTGAGGCATGACATCATCATTGAGATAAGGTCCCATGTTTCAGGTCGATTTGCCAAAACTTTCAAGAAGTTATTGAGGGAATCGAAGCTTTCGCCTCGGTCCCAATTAAAATGTAAAACTTAAATTAAATTAAATACCTTGGGCAGGAGCTTGAGATTGTTGCCCCCAACCTTGATTCTGAGCTGGAGCTGGGGCTTGTCCCCATCCTTGAAAAATGTAAAAACGTGTTAAATCTTTAAGCGTCACCAATTAGACAAGTTTAGAAGGAGTTAAACTTGTAAGCTTTCAAAATTTCGGCATTTTAACTTTGTAAACACAAACAGCTTCTAATGTACGGAAAATCATTTCAAATTCCCATTTGAAATTTGTAAAAGCCTTTTCAAGTGATTTCAAGTTTCATGCTCTTGAACTTATTCGTCTTATTCTCTAAAAAACAAAGAAGCTTTGAAGTTTGAGACTTGAGAAATTAGAAAACAGTTCATCACAAACGTTTTTACATGACAAACTTCAAAGTCTTAACCAGAGACAAAGCGATTTGAAGCACTTTCAAATTCTCATTCAAACACAGAACATGTCGAAAACTCTCACCTTGAGCCTGTGGTGCTTGCGCCGGGGCTTGACCCCAGCCCTGTGCCGCAGGGGGCGGCGGCGCGGGCGCAGCCGATTGCTGCCCCCATCCCCCTGCTTGTGGGGGTGGCTCTGGAAGTCCAGAAACTGTCACTGCCACAAAAACCACAAACAAATATCCGTAATTCGTCATTTTTCCGTTTGTGGTCACGTCAGCCCTCAAGATCAAGCTCAAATGAAGACGAAGGTTTCAGGTTCCTCTTCCTTTTGTTCATCTTCTCTCTGGGGGCATGACTCCTGTCAAATGTGAAATTTAGTTAAGTTAACTAACTGAAAGCAAAAGTGGTCCGACCACTTTTTCATTTGAAGATGAGCAACTGATGACAAACTTTGTTTACATTTTACATGATCATCGTAATTTTTAAGGTCCTAACTCTTAAAGTCGTTAGTTGTGGGTGGGGACAAGGGAAAGTGACGAGTTTTGACACAAAATTAAATAACATTTAGCTAAAGCGTAAAAATTTCTCAAATTTCTTTTAATTTACATCTTTACCCCATTATTAAAAATTATGTAAAATTATCGATAAATTATGAAAATTATTAAATTCTTTGGAATTTTCTAAATTCCATTGCCTGCATGTTTACAACTTTGCATGCATTTAATTAATTGCCAAATAGTTAAATAACAATAAAGTTGATAAACTAGATGATTTTACTTAAAGTTTACATAACAGTCTAGATCAAGTTTGAGGTACTGAATGTTACAATTCTAATCTTATCTAATTATTCTGGGGCCAAACACGATCTGTCTGCTTGTCTGTTCATACGGTCATGACGTCGACAATACTATGTCAGCTTGCCCAAATGACGAAAATTACGCCACATTTTGTATTCTGTTCCCTCTTGGCCTAGCGACTTGAAACTTGGATGTCATAAAATTATGTTTTGACCCATCCCTTGACAGTTTACATTACAACGCATTCTTTCTCTCAACATTCTCATTTAAATACAAGAACTTTGCATGAAAATTTTCATGATGCGTAGATGCTTCGTTTGGACTGGACAAAGTTCTTTCAATCCCTCGTCTTTCCAGTCGGCTCCCCGCAATTAAATCGAAAGCTTCTAAATCGCAAGCACGCCCTGACGCCAGACAACATGGTCAAAAGGAGAGGTAAGTTTTTTAATTTTAATTTAAGGAAAAATTTCCATAATTTTTGACATTTTTTGGTAATTTTAGCAGGCCCTAAATCCAAAACTATGGACGTGGAAGATGAAGACGTCTCAATGTCAACATCCCGTCGCTCATCGTCACGGACTACCACTACTAATAAGCCTGCAGATAAGGACCCTGCTCCAATAATGGAGCTCGAGATAACAGACGACGAAGAGGAGGAGGCAGAAGCTGATGACTCTGAGTCTGACTTTGAAGAGAGCCCTAAGAAAGGGGGACGTAAAATTGTGGCAAAAAAGCCGGCGGCTGCAAAAGTCAAATTACCAAAAAACAAGCCTGCGGCCAAGAAGACTCCTGCCAAGGGCCGCAAAGCATCTAAAGGGTCGGATGACGAAGATAGTGACGAGAATTTTGAGCCGAATGGAGAAGATGAGGATAATGAAGGGTCAGTGAATAAGGAAAATGGGAAAAAGGTACAAAAGCCATTATTTATTATTTAAATTAGATGGTGAAAACTATTTCTAAATTAAGGGCTACGAAGAAGATGCCGGAGACGAGGAGCCATCGGATGGAGAGGACGAAAATGAGGCGTCTGACGTTCGCCCTAATTACACTGATGAAAAATGGTTTTTGGAAATCACAAAGATTTGTCAAGTTTGCAAAAAGAATTACCCTACTTGTCGAGAAGGTAATTAATTTAAATTAAACTAATATTGCACATTGTCCGACATTTTAAATTTTAATAATCTTGTCCGCCAGCGTCCAATTGCATAACGGGAACTCATCGTCGACTTCGGTGCTACATGTGCTACAATTATTATCGCAACACAGAAACGCTGTTTCGTCACTACAAGTCCTCCCACCAAGAGGCTGGGGATAAGAAGGACACCCTTAATTGTCCTTTTTGCAGTCAGACACTGCCATTCAAGTCTGCATCTTGTCATATCATCACATGTCACGTGGCTCCTCGAGAAGCTGGTCTTGACGAACAATTATTCAAGGAAAAGAAACGCAAGGGGGGCAAAGCCAAGGGGGGTAAGAAGACCAAAAAGTCAAAACGGGACAAAGGAGATGATGATGACGAAGACGAGGAGGATGAAGATGAGGACGATGACGAGGATGTGAGTTTTTAAATATTAGTGAATTTTCGTAATGTTAGCATTAACGTCTCTTTTGCTTTAGGATGATGACGAAGATGATGATGATGACGAGAATGGCGACGACGACGACGACGAAGGAGATGATGATTAAACTTAATTTTATATAATTGCATTATTTTTAAGGGCTGGCGATAAGTGATTTAAGACTTGAGTTTTCTATTTATTTTGGTAATTCTGAACATGTTTATATATAATTTCATCTGATGAAATTCATCATATTTTTGTGAGCGCTGAGCCGCTATTTAAACTAAAGTGAATTAATAAATTTTTGAAGTTTTGATGTTATCAAAATTATGCCAATTGTTTACATTTGCATGTAATTTACACGATGTAAATCGCATCATTTATTTTAATCGATGGCCGCCAAAAATTAACAAGTAAGAGCACAGAACTAACTAAACAAATTAAAACTCTACAATTAATTAGTTAGTTAAGATGCCAGCTGAAGCAACAGGTATTTCATATTTAAATTTTATCTTCAACTGTAAATTGTTCTTTAAAAAAATGTCATTTCAGTTGACTTCTGGCACAAAACGAGGGATACGAATGAAGTGGAACATTTTTGGGACAAATTTATCGCCGCCCAACAGTTAGGGGAGTTGGCGTTGTCAAATACTGACGCCAAGTTGGTTTGTGGCGACGGCGGCTTCATCCGCGTCCATTCTGCTTATCTATATGCCCTTAGCCCCTTCTTCAGGAAGTGCTTTCTTTCTCAGGTATGTAAACCAAACCAAACCAGGACAAAGCAACCGTGTTGACATTTAACGAGGGCCAACAATTAAAATTATTCAATTTAAACCGTTTTAACAGTATGGATGGGACAAAAAGACCTGTTGAAGGTCATGTTTTGTAAGATTAACACGAGTTAATTATAATTTACTAATTGCAGGGCGCCTACTTTAACAAAATGCACGACATTTTCCTCCCAGATTTCACGACCCCGGAACTTAAGCGATTGATTCAATTTCTATACTACGGTACAGTGACCTGCGCCAACGAATTGGAAGTCGTGGAGCTGGATAAAAATTTAGATCTGTTTCAAATTTCGCCAAAGCCAACGTTGGTGCAGACTCTATCGCCACCGATCTCAGCAGAAGAAAACAAGATAAGATTTAAGGAACCATCCAAGAAAAAAGCAATGAATACAGTTCCAATGCCGCCGGATGTCCCTGGCGCAAAAGGGACAAAGCGTAGCTACAATGACTCAGACTATGAACCGGACACGGATGATGAATCTGGTGCTGATCGACGCCCGGCGAAAGCGTCGAAAACTTCAGATAGCGATATAAATTGGAAGGAACCGAATTATAAAGACAAGAACTGGTTTTGTAGAGAAGCAAATAGATGTCAAGTCTGTAGCAAGAAATATAATGGACCTGCCAATGGTTAGTTTAAGGTCAAAGGTCAAGCTCTAGTGCATTTAATTTGTTTGTAATAATTATTATTATAGTAAGCGAATGTCTCAACAGACACAACAAACTCCGCTGTTACTTTTGCTTTTTGGTTCGAAAAGATACGGAAGCGCTTTTCGAACACTTTCGAGTCCATCATAAGAAAGGCCCTGGTAAAGAAGACTTTCTTATTTGTCCTTATTGCGATCAGGTTTGTAATGGACACTACTTAAAGTTAATGCAATTGAAACCATTTTGTTTTTCAATTTTGCAGTCAATCCCATTCAAATCCGTTTCATGTCATGTGATAAGCAATCATCTTACGGATGCCATGAATCCCTCACCCCCCGAAAAGGATAAAGAAAAAGTTGGCGGAAGGGGACAAGGTCAAGGAAAGGGCTCAACTCATAAAATAACTCCAAATTCAGCAAAAGCAGGAACTTCAAAATGCATCAAGAATTTAATGCGTAAGTTTACTAATCTAAAGTTTTAGCAAAAACTTTCAAAGTTTGAAATTCAAACGTTTGGGCCTAATTACCTGAAACGTGGTACTATTGCAGAATATTGCTGCTGAAATCTGATTTCAATATTTACAATTCCTAATTCCAGTTTTAGGCCAATCCTTATGATATTCAATGTCAAAACTCTTGAAAACTGAATATTGTATTATCGTATTTATTATGATTTTGACTCAAAAGCCATGAAATTTCTTCTCATCCCTCACTAACAATTAAAATAACATTTTCAGGTCCCGGAATGCCTATCGTTGTTCTCGATAGGAATCCGTTCGAAATCAAGAACAACAAGAAAGGAACAAAGGAAAACGAGTCGCAGCCGCCCCTGCAAATGGGAATAGAAAAGAAGGACCACTGGTATCAAATACGGGAGGACGGGATGATTAGCGTTGGTGACCTGGACGTGACTTTTCGGACGAAGATGCCCAATGGTGACGTTTTGGTTCGTCGCGTCCAGAAAAAGTATTCATCGGTATAGATCTGATATTTTAATCAGTAACAACAATCTTTTTTTTATATTTAATCTCGTTTAAAGTTTGATAAATAAAGCGCATAGCTCTTTAAAACCACTCCTTTATATTTAGGAATGTTGACCCAGATTCAGATTAAATAAATTGCGACGCAACTTTTTGCACATGCATAACCTCGGATGTCTGGAGCCTTGGGAAATTGCACAGAATGAAAAGTGCGTCTCGGCACAACCAAGGCCGTTGGCTTATGATATCGTCTACATGCCTAAACTACGTTGTGCTTCTACTTAAACTGCCTGTCTGTCTGTCCAATAAACATGATAAATTCCACGTCACTTTGACAAAATTATTAATGAGACGATGAGAAAATTTGTTAGTTCATTTCCCTTCTTATGACCTGTCGAGACGAGACTTTTACGGATTTACTCCATTTGAGTATTTTGAGTATAACTGGAAGTTGAATTAGAACTTAGAACAGCGGTAACTTTAACTATGCAATTAACTGACGCCACTTGATTACAATCTTTTTGGACAAGTTACATAAGATCGCCAACGCTAAAAAACAAAGAGAATTTGGAGGTGTGTCTTGTTTTCGTCAGCTGCTCATCGTACGATCGTCTCTTTGGCTTACTCACCTGCAAACAAATTGCGAACTTTCACATTATGCATTAACTATAACAGTTAACTTTTAGCAATTGCTGGCAAAACATCAACAGTTTATTTAACACTTATTACTTGAATATTTAAGCCCCGTCTCATAGACAAACACAAACAGTTGCATATTTTGCATTTCATCTAAAACACGGAAGTGACCTGCGACCTTTGAAGAAGATTACCTTGGTTTAACTTTGGTTCAACGACTAATAAAGAAGACAAGTTTTAATAAATTTTTGAACGGTAATTATCCAATAATGTCACAAATGTTCAATTTTTGTCAATTTTTATTTTAAAATGAACGTTTTTAGATGCCGCGCTGGGGAGAGGGTCCTTCAGGGTCCAATGGCGGCGGAAATGGATCAACAGATAGTTTAAAATTAAAAAGCAGAGCGTTGGCCATGTCCCAACTTCGTCAAGTATTAAGATCGTCACCCGCTGGATCGCGGGGCGCAGCAGCGGCCCTGGACCTTTTTTTCCTGCTTCGTCTTCTTCCCAGTTCCCTCATGAATAAGATGCAGCAACTGAGCATGTCGTTTAACGCCGCGGAAGGGGGTGAAGGAGAGGAAAAGTCCAAATCTGAGGTCAAATCGACATCGTCGTCCAATGCGTCTCCCCCAAGCTCTGACAAAGATCCCAAAAAGAAAGCAGAAGCTAAAAAGATTCCGGTTACACCCCTTGGTAAGCGAATACATGATCTGGCATCCCTTCATTTTTCTTTAAATTTATTTTTTTCAAAATCTTTTCAAAATTTCAGGGACAGCAGTACCAAAGCTTCCAGAACTGAAGCCCGTCGAGATTCAATCCCCTGTCCCTTCGTCATCAGTATTACGCAAAATAATCGAAATCAACTCTGCCAACAACGTCGTCATTTTGGACGGGGTTCAAATCCCAAAGCTGGCTGCAGAACCAGTCACACCGACTAAAAAAGAGAAACCTGCTGCGGCTTCCGCTACTGACCACACCCATTTTTTAGAATCCTCCGTCCACTGGCAGAATATTGAAGCGCGGACAAAATATTTGGTGTCCACCCTAAAATCCGCTGTTAAGACCGCTTCCGGCGGCTCGAAAGCCAATTTGATAACTCATCTAGACGAACTTTTCTCCCATCTTTATCAATACAGCGAGACGCGGAGCACGGCCCTTGAGGCGGGGGCCCTTAAAATTCTTTCAACCCTTAACAAAAACTCTACCGATCTTGTCATTGTCCATCGGTCGCGAGAAGTTTTGGCGCTGCTTGGCGCCAATCCGCCGACAAAGGGCGCTGGGATTAAAATCTTGGCGATTGATGGCGGTGGAGTGAGGGGACTTGTGGCCCTTGAGGTGTTAAGAGCCATTGAGACAATCACGGGCAAAAGGATTTATCAACTTTTTGATTATATTTGTGGCGTTAGTACGGGAAGTGTGTTGGCATTTTTATTAGGTGAGTTAATTTTTCTAAATCAACAAATAACGCCGAAAATCAATTTTTTAAAATCAAAATTGTCACCGTTGTAAATTTAGCATTATTTTAAATTTTCAAAATAATTAGAAAAAATCTTTAAAATATTAAATCTTGGGGACGATTTAATGGTCATCACAGACTGTGATTCACAGACAGGGTTGTAGGTCATACTAATTTACCAGAACCAAGTTTTATTAGAGAAAAAGGTTTTGCAGATTTTCGCTTGGTTCCATTTAATAAATTGTTCTTTGCCGGAAGTAGCAACAATAATAAAATTAATTAGTTCTAAATGGATTTTAATTGCTTTTTAAAGGTGCTCACAAAAAAACGTTGGCGGAAGCGGAACTTCTCTACAAAGACCTAAGTCAAGAAATATTTTCGCAAAACTCGTTGATGGGAAGTGCAGCCCTTCTTTGGTCACATTCGTACTATCACACCCCAACTTTCGAAAAGATCCTCAAGCGACATTGTGGAGAGGGCCCACTAATTAGTTTGGCCAGGGATCCTGATCTTCCTAGAGTGAGTTCCCAAACGTTTTCACACAAAAAGATTCAACTTTTTATGAAAATTTCGCTTTTCTTGTTTTATATAAAGAAGAACAAGAAATTTCAAATGTATCGATTGAATGATTGAATTTTCTCACAAAATCTATAAAACAAAATATTAAAATTCCAATTTTTTTCATCTTGCAGGTGTCCGCAATATCCACGGTTGTAAATCAAGAACGCGTATGTCCCTATGTCTTCCGCACCTATAATTTCCCTCCCAATATCCGTCCAAAGTATCTCGGTGGCTGTCGCTACCACATGTGGGAAGCAGTCAGGGCTTCCGCCGCCGCCCCAACTTATTTCGAGGAAATTAAGCTGGGAAATTACCTCCATCAGGTATTTTAATTATAGTAAACGTTTTTTTTTTTACATTTAACAATACATATAAATTGAAATATTTAATTGATTGATAATGGTTTAAAATAAGGATGGAGGCGTGCTCTGCAATAATCCCACGTCTGTGGCGATCTCGGAGGCTAAAATGCTTTGGAAGGATGTTCCGCTGCAAAGCGTCGTCTCTGTTGGGACGGGACTCTTACTTTCAAATCGGACGGATAAAAACCTCAGCGATCTTATCGAGACTGGCAAGGAAGGAATGAGTTATCTCTCCTGGAAAGGTACGTCGAATTTTATTTTACAAAGGACTAGGAAGCCTATCGGTCAATTTATCATTTTTAATTACTTTTTTTAATTACAGGCAAATTCCTAAAAGTGCTCGACTCTGCGACAGACACGGAATCCGTGCACAATACACTCAATGAACTCCTCCCACACAACATTTACTTTCGCTTCAATCCCTACCTATCCGACGTCGTCCGCCTGGACGAACCCAATCCCCAAAAATTGGAGAAGGTATTTAATTAGAATTGATAATTATCGATGCTGCTCTAATTTATGGTTACTAGTAATTAGACTCAAAGAACAATCTGAAAGTCTCGGTCTTAAGGAACTTGGTTGTAGACTTCAGTGATTTCAAATTCTGATGGTGTTTGACAATTCCCATTTTTTTCATTCCTTCTAAAATGTTTGACATGAACACAATTAAAAATCATTTTTTGAAATTTTCAAATTTCTATACCGTTAAATGTAACAGGGCCATGCAATAACATGCCCAAGCAAGTTATTTATCTTCATATGACATGTAAAACGCTTGGTGGATTTCAGTGGGCATCGTTAAATTGTTCTTCGAGTCTGATTGGAAGTTAGACCAACAGCAAAATTGATAAATAATAATTTTATAAAAATTGACTATTTAAATTTCAGGTTCAGCGAGAGACGAGGGCTTATTTAGAACGAAACATTGAGAAAGTTGAATTTGCCTGCAAGACGCTGGTCAAGGAAAAGGGAATTTCAAAGAAAGTTGTTGACTGGTGGTATCACGCTTAAGTAAATGATGGGACTTGACTAATTAAAATGAAATTAATCATTAAATTTAAGGTTCCTAGTTTGTTCTAGTCCCGAAATTAAACGAAATTGATTTCTTATTTAAAGCGCAAATAGTTTTAGAATTCTTAGGATTTATTTATCAGCTTGTGACTTTTTATAACTGAACGAGAATCACTAATAAATTATAAATGAGACGCTTTGAAAATTTTCACCAACATGTTTCGACTCGTCACCAGATATCATTATTTTCAGTGCTTTTTAAAATTTAAATCCTTCAAAAGTACCCATATGGGCAAATTCCTAATGATATAAGGAATTTTTAAAATCTGAATTGATGTTTGCGTTGCGTCTTTATAGTTTCCTCTTTGGTGCTTGCTGTCTGACAGACAGACAGGCACACTACATTCCCACAACATAGTTTAGGCAATTATCATAATTTCCATGTGGGTGTGGTTTTTGATGGAAGAGCAATTTTCCCTTTGTATTCCGATTCCGCCAAAGCATCTTGTTTGTTGCCTGACAGACAGACAATCTTGTCCCACAGCAGGGCTCTGCCCCTTCATCAAAAAGGTGTAAAGTGGGTGTGGTTTTGGACGCAGAAAACGTATGAAAATTTACTTGGCGTCTCATCCGCTAGAGATGGCAAGAGCTGCGTACTACTCATCTCACTTTCTTTCTGGATACAACATATAAATTTATTTATTCCAAAAATAACCACTAATTAATGGAAATTGCCCCCACAATCAACAATTTAACTAATTAATCTCATAATTAATCCTAATTGTTGCCTTATGCAGTGCCAACTTGAACAAAGACAATTAAATTTTAAGCTCCAATTGTCCAATTCCATTGTCCTTTCCCTGCCTTTGTCCTCAAATTGTTGTTCCAAGAACAGCACCATCATTGCCAACTGGTCGCAAGACCTTTTGTTAAGGTAAGACAAAAATTTTATTTTAAGAAAGATTGTTATTAAATTGTTCTTTTAATTATTGGTTTTAGGTGAAATCAGTCTGGCCTCCTTCGGGAGGGGAGAAGGGAGGGCTTTGCCCCCCGAAGATTACCCCCCAAAAAAGAAGCCTAGAGTGTCACAAAACGATAAAATGTCTGGACCAACGGTAATTTAAATATTAAAGCCAATTAAATCCTAACAGCTGTTTCCCTTCCAGACGCCAAACGGAAGACCCGAGTCTCCAAAATCAAACGGTGTAGCCAGTAACGGGTTTTCTACCCATGGCCACGGTCATGGGCTTGGACGAGGGGCTTTTAGTAATGGAGTTGAAGAACGACAGTCGTCCGAAGACATTGTTAGAATAATAGGGCAACACTTGATTACGATGGGGCTGACGTAAGCGAATAATTTGAATAATCGTTTTTTGAGCAATTGAATTGTTGCCTAATTGTCCTTTTGACCTCAGACGAAGTGCAGAGGCCTTGATGGAAGAATCTGGATGTCGAATGGATCATCCAGTGGCAGCAAAATTCAGGAATCACGTCATGGGAGGAGATTGGGCGCGGGCGCATAAAGATCTTCAAGAATTGAAGAGCTTGTTGGAAAATCCGGATAATCTTCTGGTAATTTTCAATCATGCTCTAACACAATTTCATAATCTTACAATTTTACAAGTGTTTAATTTTTCCACAGGAAATGCAGTTTTTGCTCCTAGAACAAAAATATCTGGAATTGCTAGAGGAAGGAAAAGTGTTGGATGCGTTATCCGTTCTTCAATATGAATTGACGCCTCTGAACCACAACACAGCACGCGTCCATCAATTGTCTGCCTTCATAATGTGTTCCAATTCGAATGAAGTGAGGGAAACGGCGCATTGGAATGGGAAGGACTCGCGAATCCAATTAATGGAAATGCTCCAAGCCTTTTTACCCCCTTCCGTCATGCTTCCACCTAGAAGACTGTGAGTGGGGTATAATTATTGTGATTGTAAATGGAATTTTAAACGCTTAAAATGTGAAATAATTTAAAGAATTGAGCAAAAATTGAATTTTAATTATTAAATGTTTGCAAGACTCTGAAAATCGAAGAATTTTCATCCATAATTTTTCGACGGCTTTGAAATTATTTATAACTTTTGAACGATTTTTAATTATAGTCTCAAAATTAGCGTCTTCAAGCTTTGAATGAAAAATTGTTAATTTTACCATTTATATAAGTACACTAAACGACCAATTTTTAACCAGAATCTTACTTTTTGCAGGGACGCATTACTGCAGCAAGCTATTGGTTGGCAAACGGACCGTTGTCCCTACCACAACACGGCGTGGAGCCTGGACGATGGGTCTCTTGTGACTGACCACCAATGTACAAAGGACAACTTCCCCTACACAACCCTTCAGGTGCTAAATGACCACTCGGATGAAGTCTGGTTTTGTCGCTTCTCTCCAGACGGAACCAAACTCGCCACCGGATCCAAAGACACCAATCTCATCATCTGGGATGTTCACCCTGTAATTTTGTTATTCATTTTTTAATAAGCTTGAGGGTGGAACTCCTATGATCTTCCATCTTGTCCTATGCAATTGCTTTAGGACAGTTTTTACAAGTTTTTAAGTTTGCACAATTAAAGCTAAAATATTTCCCTCATTCTTGCAGACCGAGCTAAAACTAAGCCATCGTCGGACCTTGGAAGGCTTTAATTATGGGATCTCGTACATTTCGTGGTCCCCGGACTCCTCATTTCTCATCTGCTGTGGTCCCGAAGACACACCAGAGCTTTGGATTTGGAACACGCAGACAGGAGATCTCCAAAATAAAATTGCCCCCGGTCCCGAAGACTCCCTGACGTCCGCCGCTTGGCATCCAGACTCCAAAAAGTTTGTCACTGGTGGAAATCGGGGACAGTTTTACCTTTGCGTAAGTGTTTTGTCTGTTTGATTAGGATTAGTTGGAATTTGGGGTACGTTTTTGATTAAAATTGGATGGACGTTGGTTGTTAATATGTGCGACAAAAACTATTAAATTAAACTTGTTTAAAAGTCTCCCATAAAAATATTTCCTAATCCAAAATATTTCTTCTTTTTTTTCACAGGATTTGGAAGGGAACGTGTTGGACTCGTGGGAAGGTGTTCGCGTCCAATGTCTGGGTTATCGAAGGGACGGAAAGACAGTACTTGCGGCCGATACTCACCACAGAATCCGCGGATATCTATTTGGGACGCAAAACACGGATCATAATATGTACGTATAAAAAATTATTTTTGTGTAGCTCACGAATCCAAATGTGGTTAATTTGAGGGAAATTTCTGATCAAAATCTTTTCAACAGTTGATTTAATATTTTATTTTTGTCCGCAGATTAAAAGAAGAATACGCCATAATGAGTTTCACCGTGGATAAGTCAGACCGATTAGCGCTATTAAATGTGGCGACGCAGGGCGTACATTTATGGGACCTCGAAGATAGGACTCTGGTCCGAAAGTTTCAAGGCGTTACTCAAGGATTTTATACAATCCATAGTTGTTTCGGAGGCCTAAATCAAGATTTTATTGCTTCTGGTTCTGAAGGTAGGCCAACATAACAATTTGTTAAAGTTAAAATCAAGGAGAGTTAAATCAATGTCAAACAATGAGTATTGAGAACCAATATTCATTTGCCTTTTCACCTTTTGTAAGCTGTTTGAATCATTTGCAACTTGTGTCTTTTTGCAGATAACAAGGTGTACATTTGGCACATTAAAAAAGAACGCCCAATTGCCATTCTCACGGTAATTTTTAATTAATTTTTACAATTTTATTTCTCATCTTTATCATTTTTTTTAAAAAATGCTTTTTCTAGGGCCACTCCCGAACAGTAAACTGCGTCACTTGGAATCCCGTCCGACCCGACATGCTCGTCTCAGTCTCTGATGACGGAACAATTCGTCTTTGGGGTCCAAATCCCGAGCCTACGCCAGCTCCAACAGGCCCTAATTCTGGCGCCTCTGTCACCACACCCACAGGCTCAGAAGATGGTGCCGCCGGTGGAAGTGACGCCTCAGGCCCTGAAGCTGAAAATAGTCAGAATGGAAAAAATGAATGACATTTACTTTTAGAGTCTAATTTATAGACTTTTTATAACAATTCAATTAATTTAAGGATTTGTATATTATATATTTAATTTTCGCTCCGTGTTATAAAAACGTCCGCTCTTTTATTTAATTCCAGGTTTAAATTTAAATACAATTTGCAATAATACATTTAAATAGTGTTAAGGTTAAGCTAGGCCTAAATTTAAATTACCGGTAGTAATAGTTAAATTCAATTAAATATAAATTCGTACACACTTTAGATAAATAAAGTAACAATTGTACAGTCATTCTTTGTTATTTGGCTTGATTATGCTGAAAATTTGTCTATCTGTCTATCCAAATGACAAAATGGGCCTCACATTTATATCCATATTTTGTTTCCGTCTGTTCCCTCGATAATTCTCGAACATTATTTTGATCTAGCGACTTGAAACTTTGACTAATACATCGCTATGTTCTCTGGTCAGGGTGGAAAATCTTGGTAATGACCAAAGTCAAAGGCCTTGAAATCTCGTTCTGATAGCTTCACATCTTCCCTATGCCTTTTACAACATTTTAAGGCCACGAGGTCAATTCCGCTATTTTATTACCTCCATTTGAAGCTTGCGTGTGAAAAATCAAGGTTTGCTTTTGCCGAAAACTCTGGAATTATCAAATTACAGCTTTTAGTTGCATTTCCTAATTACATGCAATTTGCAACTGCGATTAAACCGGAACTATAAAATGAAAATGCAGTTCCATTTTTTTCATTTAATTTTAAACTCAAAAATGAAGTTTCTTGATATTTCTATTTTTATCTTTGGTTTCGCTATTCTTCAGGTATTTCAAAATTTCGGGATCTTTTCGAAGGATTTTTTCAGAGTTTTTAAAATTGCAGGCGTCCAGCCTGGACATGAAGTGCAAGGGACTTCCTGTGACAATGACGGAGGCGCAGATGGACAATATTAAGGCTTGTATAAAAATACATGGGGTCACGGGTCCACCCGAACAAATGGCCAAGGAGAAAATTGGGGTAAACGCATTTCTTAAAAAGGTATTTTCCAAATAATATTTTTCCTTTTTAGTGTTTTTCCAGATGCATAATGGAGCGTAAGAAGTTGGTGGATGGGGACGGGAAGCCACACAAGGAAAATATCAACGCCCTCATCGACGCCACGCTCCCAGAACCCGCGAGGGAAGCAGGCAAAGCCGCATTTGGCGCCTGCCTCGATAAGCATGGTAAATCATTTGTTAACATAAATACCAGACCAGCGTCTCGTTTTTAGCAAAAGACATTTAGGGATATTTTTAGCCTGCAGAGTTAAATTGTTCTTAAGTAATTATAAACTTCAGGGGCAGGGATTGACCCGAAGGACGCGACCTGTGGGGGCTATGTCCCCTTGGCCATGTGCACTCGTTCTGCAATGATGGAGGTAACTTTTTTTAAAGAAAGGGGCTGAAAAGTTAGAATTTTGACCGTTTCGTGTTTGCGCTTTAGGTCTGCAAATAATGAACTTTCGGAAGAAATTTGAAATAAAAATTTTGGCAAAGAAATAATTGATTTGTAGTTTAAGGTGGAACTAATTTAATTTTCACAAATTTTGCATGCATGACTTGTTATAAAAAGTCATTTTTGACATCGTTTTAAATATTTCAAAGATTTGGGGGCATAAACAAAGTTAAATAGAATATTATTATAGGAGATTTTCTAAACTGTTGAAATTATTTTCTTTTGAAACTTGCTTTTGAAATTATTGAGAACTTTAGAAGAAAGTCTCAAAAGTCTGTTTCTCAACTTTCTTCCTTAGAAAGACCTAAATTCTTAACATTTTTCAGCATAACAAAGTTTTCCTTAATTAGCAAAACTAAAGCATGACCATTTAAGTTAGAGTTTTCTTGAAGAAAATTTTTCATATTACATTTTTTTCTTGTTGGAACGTCCAAAAGCTTCTATTATGTAAATTAAACCTCGATTATTGAGGATTTTTTGTTGTCGATACCATTTAGTGACATTAACGTCATTTAGCGTCTATTTGTCTCATATTGCCTCCGAAGCGATTGAGTCTCAATCTGAGACAACTGATAATTAGCTAATTAACTAATTTCATAATTAATTAAATAATTGCAATTCAATTAACCAAATACAGTGGGCGTGGTTTGGCGAAAAATGTCGAAAATCGCAAAAAAGCAAGGCCGCGAAATTATTTAAAATGCAATGTGCTCGTCTCAGTTGTGAGTTGATTTAAGATTTTAGTTGATTTCATTGCAATTAAAATCTAAATGGAGACCACGCCCACCGCCCCAACTCCAACGCCACCCCCAGACTCCGGATTTGCTAAAATTAAGCCGGAATTTATCGTCAAATCGACGCTTGTGGAAAATTTGGGCGAAAGCGAGGGGCCGCAAGTCAAGAAATTAAAAACTTCCGACGAAGAAACGCCAAAGAAGGAGAAACAACGAGGTATTTTAGTTTAATCAATTTAGAATAATTAAGAGTAATTGCTTTGTTCTTAAATTTCAGGACAAAATAAAAATCGTCCTCGTCCCCACAAATTTTTGAACGCGGAGAAACTTTGTCCTCATTTAGTTGACGGCGTTAGCCCAGAATCAGAATCAACGTGTCCATATATGAAGACATGTTATTTCCAACATGACGTTGAAAAGTATTTAGGTATACAAAAATTAAAATATTAAACAGTTGCAAACGATTCAAACGCAAAGTCTCGATACGAATGACCGAGATTTGACCTTTGACTTTAACCTGGGGATCCAAATTTTTTCTAATTATCTCTACTGAGCATTGTTTTAATTGGTCATTTTTGTTTGTTTTTCAGCAACAAAAACCGAAACACTCCCCGCTTCCGAGCAATGCTACAACTTTCAAACGTATGGGAAATGTTCCCGTGGGTTGACTTGTCTTTTTGCTCTCTCCCACACCACGACGAAAACAGATGACGATGGAAAAGTGACGAATGTCAACACAGTTGATGCCGAGCGTTGGGCGACGATGGCGCCTGCATTTGAAGCCTCCCACAAAGTGCTAATTAACGGCGAACAGAAAGCGGCGTTGAGAAAACGAACCTTTGATTTCAAATCGGTGGAAAAAATTTATGCCAGTAGCGAAAATGCGAATGGCGAAATTAAAACTTGTGGTGCTATTACGGATGCGGATTTAATTAATTTGAAACCTAATGAAGTTAAAAAGGTAAGGGTTTAATCATTTTTGTTTTTTAAAAATGAGTTTCAAAATGGAAAATGATTTGAAAACGTTTGACTCGCTTAAAAGATTTTAATTTAATAAGCTTGTAAATAATTCAGAAAGCTTGACAAGCTATTTTTTGTTCCACAGATTGATTGGCGTGATAAACTATACCTTTCACCACTGACGACAGTTGGAAATCTTCCCTTTCGACGTCTTTGTGTGGAACTTGGTGCGGATATAACGTGTTCTGAAATGTCGTTGGCAAGCTCAATCCTTCATGGAAATGCGGCGGAATTTGCCCTTCATCGTCGACAGTAATGAAATTACTAATTTTTATCATATATTTGGCTTTTACTCATTGATACTGAGTCAATTATATTTTATTTGCAGTCCTTCGGAAAAGTGTTGGGGCGTCCAACTAGCGGCAAATAACGGGATGCTGTCAGCAAAAGCAGCTCACATTTTGGCCGAATGCGGAATTGACTATGATTTTGTTGATTTAAATATGGGCTGTCCATTGGATCATATTTATCGAATGGTAGGTAAAGTTACGTTTAAGAAAATTGTTATTGTTGAGGAAAAATTTACACTAATGACCAAAGCAGTTTCAAAATATGGAAATTTAAATTTAATCTAATTTTTAAAATGAACACTTAATTTCAGGGTTGTGGCTCTGGCCTGATGGATCGACCATCCAAATTTCGTTTATTGGTAAAAGGGATGACAAAAGTCCTGGCGGCCAAAGATAAGTCCTTCACGGTCAAGATGCGAACGGGGGTTAAACTTGAAAAAAACACTGCCCACAGTCTAATCGAATACTGTCGGGACAATGGGGTGTCCGCGGTAACGTTGCACGGCCGGACAAGGGAGCAGCGTTATCTTCGTCACGCAGATTGGAACTACATTGGACTCTGTGCAAAGTTCGCTAGACCAATGGCACTTTTTGGGAACGGAGATATTCTGTCGTGGGAGGATTACAAAGAAAAGAAAGAGTTGTCCAATGTCACAGGTAGAAATTGGCAAAATATGTCCAAAATAATGCATTAATATTTTTAAATAAAATTTAAATTATTTGTTTCGTTATTTCAGGTGTGATGATTGGTCGTGGTGCTCTTTTTAAACCGTGGATATTTCAAGAAATTAAGGAACAACGGACCATTGATCTAAATTCATCCCAAAGATTGGAACTGCTTCAGAAATACGCAAATTATGGTCTAGATCATTGGGGCTCTGGTAATTTGCAATTTATAATGACCAAAACATTCAAAAATCAATTTCCAAATTTCACTAAAAACATTCAAAAATCAATTTCCAAGTTTCACTAAAAACCTCCAAAACAGTTTTGAATTTTCTTTTCTATTCTTCCAAATTTCTGCCAAAAACTTTTTTAATCAATATTTTTATCTTTAAAATATTAGACTTTACCTATTTGATAGTCTTCATAAACTCAAAACACTTTTCAAACAATTTTCTGATTTTAAAAACACTCGTTTACTTGTAGATTCCCAAGGAGTTTCGACAACACGTCGCTTTCTTTTGGAATTTCTCTCCTTCTTCCATCGCTACATCCCTGTGGGAATTTTAGAAGATCCACCCCAAAGAATTAATCAAAGACCCCAAAAATATTTTGGAAGGGACGAAATGGAAACGCTGCTCGCAAGTCCAAATTCCGCCGATTGGGTTAAA
>JAQIXN010000549.1:0-35052 GCA_034698145.1 Proisotoma minuta
ATCCACCTATATATAAAAATATTTTAAAGTTGCATTACTCGCCAAGATTTTAACTCTTACCTGAAGACGAATTTTTTGCACTTGACTCAAATTTCCAGAGGCTCGATATATTCCATCTGTCTTGAGATTTTCTTCCTTACTTTCAATGGCCACAATACATTCTTGTACAAAACGAGGAACATCTCCTTTCTCTAAGGCACATAATTTTTCCAAAGAGCAACCGAATACTGACTCGTCTATAAAATGAGACTTGGTTTGTTATTGGAGTTCAAGAATTAAAAAAAAAAATATATATATCATCAAAATGATGTTACCTTTGTAAATTCCCTTTTTCACCAATGTATCACGATTTGGTCTTCTAGAAAAAAACTTTCGCAAGTGGTTTTTTATTGTAATCTTGTCTTTATCATCCACCGTAGTTATTCGTACTACATTTTAAAGTAGAATGAGTTAAACAAGATGTAAATATTAACCCACGGATGAGTGGGTGAAAGTCTCACATTTAGTCGACTTGTTTCTGTTCAACCTTGACGAAATCTTCCTTTCACCTACTCCGGACGGATCTAACAAATTTTCAGGACTCTCTGTGCTTCGCAGTCTCATGGAAAAGTCTAAGCACTGGTAGTCAATTATTTCACGTGAGTAATTTTCTTGTCGAGGAATACTATTGAGTTGTTTTAGCCAACTTACTGAATCAGACTTCTCTGTTACATGCTTTATGTCATTCAACCATTCACTCGCCAATTCTTTGTCATCCACTTGAAAAAGCATTTGCAAGTCGGATGAGGTGCTGAGGAGGAAAACATTTTTACGACTTGACTTTTCCTCGGTCCAATCCACTGATCCACCCTCCAGCTCAATTTCTATCTCAGTCTTTGTCAGCCCCTTTATAAAGTCGGTAAAAACAATGATAAATTTCTTTGAAAAAAACAGAAAATGCTTTATTACTGTAAATGATTTCTGGTCCTTAAAAAGACTCAAATGTGCTTCTGTCAAAACGGCATAAACAATTGCCCAACCTAAAAAAGAAGTTTCTAGATAACAAATTTGACTCGTTTGTTAATATTTAAATTTAAAAAAATAATACATACTTTTTCTTAATTTTTTCCCGTTCTCTGTGATCTTGGACCTCGATATGTAACCTTCTCTTACAACATTCAGCTTTCCATTGGTCCAAATACTTTTCGTAGTTCTTGGCAAACTACTAGATTTATCATATTCTTGTTTTCTGCGAAACATGAGCACTAGTTATGTTAAAATCCATGCTCAAAATTTTGAATTAATACCTGAGATCAGAAGTAATTAAAAGTGATTTAGTTTTCAAGCTTCTATCAGCCACTTCTCCTGCAGAATGGCGTTTCTTAACTGGTGATTGTTTAAATGACGTTTCAGAATTATTCTCATGGACTTTTCCAGATTCTTCGCTAAAACTGTGATTTGCTTCCTTTGAATCTGCGTCCTGTTTGAATTGAAACAGAGAAACAATAATATTACATATTAAAGGGAACTATAGTTGGAAACGAAACAATCTTACTGGACTTTGGCTTTGTTGAGATGCTTCTGGAAGAAACCATGAAGAGTTTGAACTATTTTCTTCATAATAGTACACTCTTCCTTGAGAGTCAGTAGAAGTAAACCACTGAAATTTTAAAATGTTCAAACATTAACAAACCATTAACAAAGTTAAAAGTAGTATGTATAGGTATACATCTTGGTCAATGTTGGATTTTGAGCTACTTGTCATTAAATTATCTTTTATGATAAAGCCTGCACGAAAGTCAACTCCTGAATCTTGAAATATTTCTTCAAACAACTGAAATGTCTCACTAGAAATTGTGATGCTACTACTATCCGATTCTACTACTTCAATTTCTTCCATTGCTTAACATTAACTCCCCTCCACATCATAATGTTTATGAATGAATGAATCATGATCAATGATCACGACTTGGAAATTAAGTGCTTCAATTGCTACTTCCCTGCTTACTTCAATTGTCTCTGATGTCACATAAATTTATATGAATGAAAAGTGGCAAAATGACAACAAACCTTTTGATTGGCAGCAACTACAGATTTAATGAATTGTGATACACCCGGTATATCAGTTTCTGACATCGAACGTCTTACTAACATTGAAGCGTTATCTACAACAGCTATAGTGCTTCGATTGAACTTTCTATTCCTATTCACTCCAGACATTTTTGCAAAAAGAATTATTTCCTAGAAATATATATGTGCTTATATGTTTTCACTATCTTGAAAAAATAATGTCTAATCAGTGATTTTTTTTAAAGCTCTATTAATTTATAATTTGCATATTTGGTGTGTAACAAATTATATTTTAGAAGCAGCAGGAAGCTTCACTTCCTTTAACATTTTTGGTCTATATTGTGGTCAATAAAATAAATTATGTGAGACAAAAGTAAAACTATCCTCATTGTCTATCATCGTGTTAATGTTAACTACATTTTGCGTTCCCAGTTTGCTAATGATATATTAATTGCCAATAAAAATGTGAACATTTCGAAGGCATAAGTATGCATTTGATAATATCTGACTTACCCTGGCATTCATTTTGTTAACATAACAGATTTGCTGTGTAGATTCGTCCCACACTGCTTCCCATCCATTGGGAATCGGAAGCTCTTCAACTGCTGCTTTAGATCTTTGGTAAACATCATTGGCATTATTCTCATCTTCTTTCATGGACATTACGGACTCGGATGAGCGGCTTTCCCCTGAGCTTCCCTTCAACACCAGAGAATTGGTAACATTGTCATTATCAGAGAACGAATTTGAAGCCTTATCAGGACTCAAGTCAGCTTCATATGATAGGCTTGGGGAGCCAACAGAGCCAACGAGATCTGGAATATTGTCAAGTGATTTCTCAAAGGATGAGGCATTGGTATCACTTAATGATGAGCCAAGATGTTCATCTGATTTCTTGCTTGAAGAAGAGTTTCTTGGGGGCTTCCAACTTGTAATATTGCTTTGGCTATTGTAGTAAAAATATCTCTTGCTTTCTGGACTATAATATTCTCCCCAATTGTCAGTTAATCTCCTAACCGGGCTGCTACTGGGTATATCCGGAAGATTACAGTCCTTGGTAATTGATCCCTCAGATCGTCTGGAAATCATGCAGTCTGACTCCATACTATTTACCTGCATTGGCAACAATTTAAGGATAATTTTAAATCTCTCACTGTTCACTCTGAAAAATCTTTAAGAAAGTATTTAAAGAGTGTCGCACATATACATAATAGATAAAAAAACAAAAGACCACACACGATAAAAACAATCTATATAAAACGATAGCATAAAATGAAAAAAGCTATAAAATATTTTTTAAATAAATGATGGCGATAAAATAAGTGTTTGGATTTCATAAACTGCTATGCTAACTGATCAATATTTTTATAGACACAAAAAGGGACTATACACTTTGCGCCATTGCTGAACGTATAAACTTTAGAAATATGATAGTACTGAAATATGATTATAGCATAACATAAGGCATTAGATAGAATAAATTTCTCCACCACCAATACACCCTTCATTTTATTGGCATTTATGACAGCAAGAGCATATGGATCATTTTAGCTTTTTACAATACAAAAATAATGTTTTATAACCTCGTGATGAGGTATGTAAACTAAAAGATACATCGATTGGAAGGTCATAGACACATACAACATTTGCTAATAAGTAGTTCAAAGACTGGAAGAAGTACGGACCATGAATTTTTAGGATATCATTAAATGTCATCACTATCTCTGTCTGCATGATGAACGATGGTCCGTGGTCATAAATATTCAATTAGTCAGCTTTGCGTAAAAGTAAATTGGATCTAGTAATACTTATAGCCAATAAATAACACCTCTAAATAATGTTGATACATGTGCTATTACTGCTGCTATTTGGAATAAAAGTATATAAATGCCAACAAAACTAACCAACAAACAAAAAAAAAAGCCACGGGGAGAAAAGCACTCCACCCTTTTGCAAGTTTTCGGAGAGCAATATTGTGATAAGGTTGAAATTCAATGAGCATAAAACATGCCACTTACACTACACCGCATCTCCTGCGGAAGAGATGCCGTAATGTCGTGATTGGAACTTCCGAGTTCCAGTTTTTCTTCCGTGGATCCCGGCCCTTTGTTAAAAGCCGGGTTTCGGAACGTAAGGCACTTGTTGATAGATGGTTTGGAATGTTGTTGGTCCGAGTTATCACAATGGAACGAGCTAAAGGAACATCTTCCGAAAGAATTCTCATTTTCTCTCTCTTTTGTCGTAAATGTTAAATCAGCTACAGATTCTGAGCCAAGTCCCGGAAATACAATTTGTTTGGATAATTCTAACATGTAAAAAAAAAGATTAACTAAAAATAAACTACTATTTGAACTAAATAGTAGCTAACCTTCTAAACTAGCAGACCAATTTTTTAGTTTTCCTCCCTTTGAACTATTGGAAGATGAGATCTTGGAATTGTTGTTGGCTTTTGAGGACTGACATTTCTCCCTATGACTTGATCTTCGAGACCCTTCATTTCTATTTATTTTACTGCTTTTACTTTTATTTTTGGAAAATGAGAAAAAGGAACTTTCTTTGCTTTTGGAACTTTCTCCTTTGGCCCCCAGTTGACTCCCTGCTGAGCCTGGACTACTATCTTTATTTCCTTCCCATGAACAAACGGAGAATTTCTTACTCTCCTCACTTTCCTCATAGTTTTTATTATGTTCATTGTTGTCCACATCATTCACGTCAGTGACATAGAGAGCGGGGACAAAGAATGGCTTGTTTACTCCTGGACTAGGACGCACTACTTTAAACCAATGTTCATTAGTTTTTTGTAAAAGTTCGAGTATTTCCCCTTCTTTCACGGCCACTTTCCTTGTCTTGTAATCATATTCGTAATCATAAGCAACTCTCACGAGTTGTCGCCTAATGATGCTGTTGCTAGATTGGTGTTGCCCAGAAAGAGATGACGCAAGTTCCATATTTTTGCACTCTACAAACCTAGCCAAAATCCGTCTCAACTTTCACCCTAATAATAATAATAACAATAGTTTGGATAATTTAGGAGGAGAAAGCCACACGTCCTCCTCAACTTGTGTCCGATGAAGGGAAAAGTAAGCAAGACACTTGTTTATCACATTACATCTTATCTGAGGAATCACGGCGTGTTAACTCTTCATATGCTTTTCTTCCTGCCGTAAACTATTATGGCGGAAGAGGATTGATTGTCTTTGTCCGTAATTGTGTAGCACGGGGAACAGACGGAATAAACTTTCTCGAACGATTAATCATGAATTGACCACCGGAAGCAAGGCCGAAGGGCATGTATCAAATATCACATGTATATAAGTACAGATAAAAAGAAGGTTTGGTATATGGACGGATGTAAGTATATAACTGAGGATTCCGCTTCAACTTTCTTCAGGACTGTAGCCGTATTTTGATTTATTGCGAGTTCAAGTCTCCTCTCAAACTTATTCCACAAAATACATAACGTCTTCTATTCTTATGATGTAAGTAAGTGGGCTGCTGATGGCCACAAAAAGAGTGTAGCCCATCCAGCCTCAGCCTCCTTTCTCCCCCCTTTCACTCACATACTTTTATCTGTCTCCAGACTTTTCACCCAACTCGTTCTTCAATCCAGAACAATAGGATAACGTTTCAAGTACTAAGGCAAACTCAAGCCAAGAAAATGTTTCATTATCTCCGACGACGCTGTCTTTAGATATTATGAAGAAGGTACGTGTTCACAAAGTAATAGATAAATCTCGGGCTTTTATCACAAATCTCAACCCTTTAGCACTTCTTTTCACTTTACAACTATTAGATGGCCGGAAAAATGGAAGCGTTGCAATTTGTACAAAAATTTATATCCCCATTAATATATCAGTGTCCCGTTGCGTTATGTTAACTGGGTTATTGATATTTATTTAGCAGCACTTTTGATATCACCAATAATTAAGTACCCCTTTTATTTTGTAAGTTAGCTTAAGCTGCGAGTGTTATCACCATTGTTGAGTAGTAGTTAATAAGAGACCTGTAAAAATCGTAAATTATAATACTCCAATATGTTGAAGAATGAAATGTTGCAAAGGATGTCTAATCAGTTAGTTCTTGAGGACTTGAACTGAAAAGATGACCTTCGAATTCCTACAATTTTGATAGCCGTATCAATTCTCAATTCTCTCGTGATTTTGTCTCTGTCTCTCTTTCACTTCCTACTCTGAATGTTGCTATCCTAGAAAAATGTTAAGCTTACCTCTGATTTTTGAAATTTGGGATCCCAGCAAATGAGCAGCCATATAAATCAGTCTTTTTTTGGTATTAGTTGCACAATTATTATTATACTCTGTTGAATTGTTCATCATCCAATGGACTCACAATACACAAACATGTAATGAATCAATGAAGCATAGTTCCCATGTCTCGCAACTAGTCTCAATATTTCTCGTTTGATTTGGCGTAATTAGCCCATGCATTTCAAGTGTTATTATGTGTCACACTATTTACATTTCACTGATTTCTGTAAATACCATCCTGTATTTATGTTTTATCAGATGGTGATGATTTTTTCACACTCTCTTTATAGGATTGGGAGTGCATGGCCAAAGCGCTAGGTAGGGAGAGTGAGTGGCATGGTTAACATTTAATAAATCATTCAACCACGCTTATGCATCCCTGTTTATCATGAACCAAAATTGGAAATTGACTGGGACAGATTTTAGAGGAAACTACATAAACCTCTGCACTTTCTTAACAGCTTACGGGAGTCACTAAATGTGGCTCCCTTTTTATCTCTTTTTAGAAAATTGGATACAGTGAAAGTGAAAAACACAATTTCGGGTTTAGTGTGGAGAAAGTGTAAAGTTTTTTTTATTATTTTTTTAAAAAATGAGAATAATTAATCCCCGGAAGTATGACATAAAAACGCTTTTAAATCCAATTATTATTCAGAGAGTTTTCGGGAAAGAAACACTTAAAGTTTGAAAGATATAGAGACCCCTTTAGCTTATTGTATCGGATGAGGTGGAAAATGCCAGGAATCTTTAATTTATTATATCTAAGCCAAAAAATATCTTTTAACAAGTTTAGAACAATGAAAAAACTTTGTGTCCTATATTTTGCATGATATAATATGAAAGATGAAAGTTGTTTTCCCATCTTTTGTCACTCTTCTATTGCGTAGTGGCTTAAAATGCTCTTAAAAATCAAACTCAATTTTCTTGTTAATATGGCGTATGGCATGCATAGCATAAAAGCACATTGATTTTTAGTTTTCGCGTTAACATCAAGGTAGATAATAAAAGAATAATTACTTTAGCTCCAAAGCACTACTATCTCTAATTTTTAGTAAAAAGTTTTTTGTCTACGTGACACTATTTTCACCCAATTATTTTTTATATAATAAACTTTTTAGCAACCCAAACTTACCTCGATTAAATATGCTCATATTTGATTGAAATACAAATAAAAAGGAAAATTACGAGTTCATAAAAAAGAAATTACCACTGCCAAATACTTCCAATTGAAGTATGAGGAAAAGTAATGATAATTTACTTTCTTTTCCTTTAATAGATTTTCTCTTATTTTCCAAGTTCTTTATGAGAACTTGTGTAAATACTGGCTGTGGTTTTATATTCTCCGAATTTTCAATTATGTGGAATTGTTTGCTGAATCAAATAATCAAAAGTGCAAATACGAAGCCCCACTGTTTAATACATGCATACAAAAGAGTCATGTTTTGAATTGTTCTCTCTTCGTGGAATACATCAAGAATTTTACGCAACCTCAACTTTAAATGCCCTTTCCTTATTTAATATCACCTGGAGCATTTTCCTATGATGAAAATGGAAAATTTTTAGCTGCCTGTACTTCTTCGGATGTGGTAAAAAGAGAAGGCTCACTCCAAACCCAAGTCTCAATTTCCTCACTTTCCCCATCAACTTTTGCAAGTCTACGCTGGGATCATCTTAAAATACTATAGCTTCACAGATAAATCATTGACAGATTCCTAAATAAGTACGCGTACGACAAACCATGCTCTTTATAGTTTAGTCACGGAGAATAAATTAATTACCAACAATGTAAAGTTACAAGTAGAAAGTTGGAAAAAGTTGGGCTGAAATTTTGTCAAAGTTTTCTTTTAATTCTGTATACTTACCTGGATAGCTAAAGGGTTAATGATACATTGTTTCAAGATATTACACTTTGCCATCATCATCTTGTCCCTACTTTGTTATTAGGGGAAATAAAAAGGCTGACAAAAAGTATGAGGGAAACTTATGTCGAGACAGTTGAAGAGCGAGTTTCGTAGAGTTGAAACAAGTGATGGTAGAAAATAAGTTTAATTTATAACTCGTGTCCTCGTGGGTGTAATAATAGTAATGGCTAAGCTAAGCATAATCTCTCCGGCCCAAATTTCCCCCACTCAACCAACTCTCATTCACTTCAAATAGATTCAAAGATGTTTTTCACCTCCATGTGTCTGTATGAAACAGTGTGGGAGAAAAGAACATAACTTTCACTACCCCACTCCAACACGTTCATCTCAACAACATGCCAAAAAGTTGGCCACATATACTGATAAATTGGAATGAGCACGTGGCTAATTTATTTAACTTGTAAAGAGTTTATGTAGAGGAAGGCAAGATTGATTTGACGGAGAGAAAGCAGAGTATGGTTATGTATGTTATCTTTGGCATCTTTTGAGAAGGTCATCTTGCATTTTATTCCAATAATAATAATAATAATGATAATGATAATGATCTAAAAATGGCCAGATGGACTACTGATAAAAATAATGCATCAACTTGCTATCGACCAGGGAGAAAGTCAATTTGGGGAGAAAAATGACTGTCTGTCTCCACTACTACTACTCCAAGTACAAAACAGTCCGTCTCAAAGAAGGAGAGGGATGAAAGAAAGTGGCCTTTAGTGCTTGGTTTACATTACACGTGTGTCTGCACTTGAAAACCATCCAAATATTTTCCATAATCGAAAGACTGGACTGGTAACAGTCAACTCAAGTTTATACACTTTGTCCACAGCGGACTACCTAAAGCTAGATTTACAGAGAGGGAATGGAATAAGGGCAGAATCTACTTCTACATGATGATAGATTAGACAAAGTCCAATTTCCAAACGCCACGTTTCTACGTACGTACAAACAAATGGTAGTGGGAGTTAGAATGTTGGCTGGTGGTCAGAGTGAAAATGTGTCGTGGAATATAAGTGTTGGAGATTTCCATTCATACACGTCCAGGGGATGAGATTGGACAAGAGATTGATAAAGAGGGCTGTCGAGAGTTGGGAGACTAGAAAACAAAGAGATGAAGGCAGAAATCTAAAGTTAGTCCAGTTTCCGAGAGAGTGAATTTCCTCACAAGTCCTCTGATTTTCTAATCATTCCACCTCAACTCAGGTAGTACACATACACTCTTGTCCTTTCTTCTTCTTCTTGTAAATCTACTTCATCCTGATTTCCAAAGATAGGAAAGATTAATGCCACCAACTTCTTCCTCATTCCTCATATATGTATGTACATATAGAATGTAAGTAGGAAAGTAAGCGATCCCAGTTGGAGCATTATTATACGCCTACCTTCTTCGAATCGTCCCAACTGGGGCTAATGGGAGTGAAAGAGTGACTGGCGACTCTGTTCAATTTTGATGTCAAGTAGTGGAAGGAGTCTGTAATGTCTACATTTGATTGTCGTTGGAGCCAGTAAGTACCTTGTTGGATGGAAATTGCATTGTTATTTCCAACCTTTACAACCCTTCCTTTCAATACCAATCACAATTTCCTCTTTGAACTTCACCTTATACATATCTGTCCATCTTTATATTCAATTCCACTTCTTTTGTTTTGATTTTTATTACAATTTTATGTAATCTTTCTTTCGCTCTATCGAAAAACCGTTTACATTTATCTGTTGGCGTCCTGTCCAAATAATAGATCCTACTTTTGTATCTTCTGCTGTTCTTTGAAATTGAACCATTTCACACAAGCAGAAAAAGGTCTGCGATGACTATTTGTTCTTTGGACTTTGATGTCCAAACAATTGGCGAAATGACTTTTGTGTTCTCTATCAAAGAGAATTTGGTTCGTTTATAAATTTCATAATATAATAATAGACTGTATAGTCTGTATATATAGTTATTTCCTTTGCTAGCATTTTCTTGTAAAGTTGAATTTGTCAATCAAAATTTTTTGGTCGTTTGTCTCCTTATGAAATATATGTATATACTGGAACTTGGCCAATCCTTTCTCATCTTTACTAATTACGTTTTAGCAGAGCCTAACATTGTTGATTATTTTGCAAAATTTACGACAAACGGATACTTCTGATTTTCATGAAATATGAGCTTGTTGAGTTTTGAGTTAAGCCCTTTGAAAGGATATAAATTTCTATTTGATAAACTATTCTATTTATGGGCACTTGTTTTGATTTTCAATTTTCCTAACAAAAATAAACTTCGTTGGTATTTTTTTTATTAGAATCAGAATAAATCGGATTATATCATTTTAAGATTAAAAGTGAAAATTGATGGTTATATACATACTACAGTAAAAATTCAGTAAGCTATTTGTGTACGATAGTGGCGAAGATTGAATCAAAATTCATACGACAGGGGTTAGGATTTAGGAAATACGAGAGTAGATATACAAAGTGAATAAAAACGAGAAATTGGATTCAAACTGTCATGATGCATTCGTTGGAGTGGATAAATGTCATGTACATTTCACTTTTATACGGTAACTTGCAAAAATACTTTGTTATGTTATGGAAGCAACGAGCCGCGTAGGAGGAGGAGGCAAAAACTTGATTTTACTTAGGAATCCATTGACTGATTTCACTTTGCTCTCTACAATTCAAATCAATTGCAGGGAGATTATTCAAAATGATTCCATTGCGAGCAAAGATGTTGATATCATCTATCTAACTAAAACCAGTCCATAAAGTCCTTATCTATATAAAAGGTTTCAGAAAGTATAGTTGTGTGGATGTCTAAACTTTCCAGAACTTTGGTTGCTGATTGAACTTGGTTCCCAAAGAATGAGGAAAGAAGGGAGAGTTAATAAAAGTCCACAGCAAGTAGTATCATCATCATATTCATTCTGGCAGATCCAACGCCAAGGCTTTTGGGGCTGAATCAAAATAGTTTTGAACGGAGATGAGTGATCCTCAACTTTACTATTGGAGTTGGGCCAGACAGAAAGCAGAAAATTATCTGGACGAATATGTATGCAATGTAAATCAGAGCGGCGGCTGAAATGGCTGAATTACTTACTTACTTCTTTTCTATACTCTATTGAAGACTTCATTGTACGGAATCATTTCTATCATAGAAATTCTATGAGACAATTACAGGATTTTTTTATCTCAATCTATTCTAACCGTTTTGAAATGACTTTGATACAGATTCTTTATCTACATAACTGCCTATAGTTAAATAGCTAGTGGAATTAATTGAATAAATAGTAACGGGGATCATAAAAAGCTCCTTTCCTAAGAAATTTAATTTCTTTCCAACCGACTTTTAAATGTCAAAGAAATTCAATTATTTTTATTTGGCTGTAGAGTAAGTTTGAACGAATTCCGTCGAGAACTCTGTAATTGGATTGAGATAAAAACGAATACATTTAAGTCATGAAAGGGAAACTTTGACCCGAAATCTCATTTATTCATCTCGATTACATTAACCTCTTTCTTTTATTAATATCCCATTTTCTTCAACTAATCGGCCAATTTTTCCAATCACTCTCCTTTTCACCCTCTGGGCTCTAAGATTTTCTTCCCAACCCGCAATGATTTTATAAGTTTGATCAGTCAATGTAAGCGTGAGATTTTATTCTCTCATCTCAACCTGTAAACGTCAAAATGTCAAACGGAAGTTCCTGTTCATTTTACTAGACGATTTGCATAGTAAAACTGAAGAGCAGACGATCACATGCTGAGAGTGAAAGAGCCAATTCTAAGAATTGGTAAACAGAAACACGAAATATTGCAATTGGAATTGGAAATTGGGTGGAATGCGGATGTCCTTTGAAAAGCAATTTCGTCTCGTACCGAAATGTAGACCACAGCTTAGCAGACGACACGGGTGTCAAACGCAGAAAAGACTCTATCTAATTGTGTCACTGGTTGGATGGCTAATGATATTTACTGCATGGGTGAAATGACAGAATTTTTTAAATTGACAAATGAAAAATAAGTGACATATCACCTACACATGAATTGAGTTAAGGGAGCATGAGGATTTAATTGACACGAGTTATGAGCATGCGTTTTACTTACATCTCGATAATAAACTAATCATATTATACCTATGTGAGATTTTGTGTACAATTTACCACCAAATTGTAGTGGAGCAAACAAATATTAATACTTAGTTGACCTTATAATATCCTTGAGAAAATTACTGGTAATTATATAGGAAGGTTGAAAATGAAAATCCTGCCCTCTCATTTTTGCTTTCACTCACTGTTTGGATAATATTTTTTGTCATAAGTACTCGCCCAAATTATAGGGAAGAAATGTTGTACATCATCATTGTGCATTGTGTCGTGATGTAGATAGTGTAAAAGCTTAAGTAAAGCCCCTACTAACTAAATTAGAGGAAAAGAGACGTTGGCTCTTTACATTTGACAGGAATGACGACAGCAAGTGAAGACATGAAAAGGGAGAGATACAAAACTAGTTAAATAACATGGTGGCCACGATGAAGAAAGTCTACTAAACATCAACCAATGCACTCCCGTCGTAAATTGTTCAATGAACATTTGGAAAATAGGATCATGTGTCCCATCTCCTCCGCACTCCTTTTCTTTATTATACTTTTGGTCAAATTTGGTCAAGCCGGTGCAATTTCCATCTTAAGGAGGAACCACTCCACAAAAGCTTATTTTATAGCTCACTACAACTACTTCTTTAAATGAAGGTCTGTCAGTTGGCTTTCTTTATTGACAATGTCCCATGACATAAGCTGGGTAATCATACGGAGAAAGTCCATACTGACATGACTTGACATGACTTGGCCCACCCAAATGACAATATATAATTTTATCCCTTTTCTTCCTCTGCAATAATAAGAAAGATTGGAGAACTCATTTGCAAAAGCGAATATTGTGTACGAAGGAGACATATGAAGTAAAATACTTACATACATACATATAATAATAATAATATCACATACAACCATACAAATGTGACAGCATTGTAAGCACATTTCATAAGCCTGCATGTGATATGAAGTGGGTTCATTTTCTCCAAGAAAAATAACTCTGGTCTTCAATAATAGAATCAAAATGAATCCGTAGAATGAGAAATCACGTCTTTCACCATTATATTCTAAAAAAAAAATACTTGGCACATAAAAATGCAGAATAAATTCCCTGGAACGTGTTGGCTGAATCAAAAATAATAATTTGGGCAGACACTGAGGAATGTACCTTTGCTATCAGGCTTGTTGCAGTTGCTGGCGTCAGACAAATATGTAGTTAATGCTCAAGATACACATGAAGGGCAGACAAAGGAACTGCTATTTTTGATGGGATGCTGCTGCTATTGCAACTCGAGGAAATGATGATAAAGAGAGTTATTCTATCTTTTGTAAACTTTTAGCGCAATCCTATTTGCCAAAGGACCTTTCTCTCCCTTCCTATTTCTCTACATGTGAATATCCCTCGTTTTTTTGCTGATTACTTGCACTCAGCCACTATTGAAGAGTTTACAAAAACAGGCTGATTATTCAGATGCTCATAAATTCATCTTCCATAAACGGGGGATGGAGAATTCAAAGAAAGGAGAAGAAACTAGTTACAGATGAATAAATGGCGGAATGAGATACTTCTTGGAAACGGTGACGGGACATGAGAAAGCCTCTAACTTGCGTAATCGAATCATATTCCATGATAACTTTCTTTTGAGTATAAGTTCACTTTGTTCATAAACGAAAGCGGAAGAGTTGTTTAAAGAGTATTAAAAGTCAAAGTTTATACCACAAAGAAAAATAAACATTGCCAAAACTTATTGGACAAAGAAATTTACAATCTGCCGACCTTAACAACTTTAATTATCTTAATGGAGAATGGACCAATAAAATCAACCAACATTACCATTTCAAGAGTGAAAGTACTCATGTTATGTTGACAATGCTACCGATTAGGTGAAAACCAATGGAACAAAATGGAATGTAAAAACTAAAACCCTCATATGTTAAGTAGCCCAAGTCAGGGATTTGTGTATCTTTCCAAATGTAATATTTTAGGTTAACCCAAATTAGCTTAATTATCAATTGCAATAAAGTATTCTGAATATCTGAACCCAAACACATATTTTTTAAACAATTGTATATTTATGTGAACCTATTTAAGACACTTCAACAGAGTGTTCTGCGATGCATTATATTATCCCAAAATATGTCCATAAAAATTGTATATGATGAAAAAATATTTTCATGAAATCAGTTTGTATAAATAATCATCGACCTAAAGTGTCGTTTTCAATCAGACCTAATTGAAGTCTTTCTTTTCTCAACCGATTTCGACAATTTTCCAACCCCCATCATTTCAAAATTGACTCGGGCTAAAATTGAGAATATTTTTGCAAACAAACTGGTGGTTTATTTGCTTATTAGTATTCTGTGGTAATAAAAGGAAACTTGTGGTAGTTTGTGGCGCAAAGAGTGCTTGCCACTTTTTACCCGTGAGCCAACCTCGTTCTTCATAGTAATTCTCATTCAGGTTGTGATTTATGTGACAGACTAATCTAAATTTCTTGTCTGCAATTAAACTCACTATCTATGAATAAACCAGTCATCAAGACTCTAACAGTACATAGCAAGAGGTGAAGGTGAATTTACCTTGACTTTCCCTTAAAAATATACCTGTCCAAAATTTCTTAACACGTAATTGTAATCCCTATATGTATGTGCGGTTAGAGTGAGTCTGTGCTGCTTTTTAGAAGTTTTAAACGAGTTGCAAACTTTGGCAATGAATTACTCTGAGACATCACATCTCCAATAATTTACTGCTATTGAACCAAGTTGTGGACGTGAATCAACTTGATAGACCAAGTGACCATAGTATGGAATGATGCATTGAGTGTGAACTGCCTTCACAACTATGAGAAATACGTGACGCTACAAATAATAAAATTCTATATTTTTCGACCTGTCACAACAAAGTTTGACTCAAACTGAGAGCAAACCGATCAACGGGCAAAATAAAAGAGAAAGAAAATCTTTTTTGGTTATCCCATTACTTTATATTTACACTCTAAGTACATTGTAGAGTCTACAATACATCGCTTTCTTCGTCGTTCTTCTTATAAAGAGTTTAACCAAATGACTTCTTCTTTTTCAACGCATTATTTTCTAAAATACTAGTATTTGAGACAAGTTAGGCCAATTTCAACCATTTCTTCAAAATGATAGACAAGGAAAATATTGGATAATTTAGTTGTCATCAAATGCTATAAAATACGACTTTAGAGAAAGGAAAATATAGAAAGACGATCCAAGACGACGATCCTCTAAGGACCATTCATCATCAATATCAGATGATATTAGATTGCTACTGTTAATCGATTTAAAGATTTTGCAACTTGTGTACTTTATTGTCACTGAAATGAGATCTTGGATCCTTTTCTATTGACATATTTATTGTATGGGCTAAATTACAACAATTTAGCCACTCTAAACGTTGGTAAACAAATGTCAAGTTATTGCTTTGAATACTTACTCGTAGCTTTTAAAGCATGCTGCTTTTCAAGTCTCAACATTCCCATTTTGTTCTTTAAATCCTTTAATAAATAAAAAAAAAACATTCAACAAAATTGGTTCATGAGTAATCTTAGATCGTTTTGCTAGCCATGCATGTCTATCAATTTCGTCTGGTACACATTTTGTTAAGTTAATTTACACTCTACTCTGCTCAGAATTTGTATTAAACGTAGGAGAATTTTCAGAGTCTCAAATTTTTGACAGAACTGAGCTCTCCTCGCTCTCTTCTTCTTGTTTCTTTCAATCTTGTAACAAATTTTAAATGTTGTGTGCAAAGTGTTTGCTTTTGTTTTTTTCTAGCTATTGACGGGCACGTTTCTTTACCTTCAAGTTGGTAATTTGCACTTATGTCAGAAACAGAGATATGAGAGTTTACAAGGATGTAAAAGTTTTATGTATGATTCACGTCAAATTGAAAGACTTGAGCATGAAGAAAAATGAGCAAATACAAGCATAACTTTCTCTTCCTATAATAATTATACGATATTTTTAACACAGTTTATTCGTAGCTCTCGTATAAATATTATGATATTAATATATCAAGCAGGTGGGTTTATATCTGAAGGTGAAAGTTGATAAGTAATTCCTGTTACTTTTTTTTATAAAGTCAATTTTCAGTCAGTCAGTTGGTCTGCGGTTTGAAATAGTAGTGAGACTTTGGACAAAACATAAGAAGGATTGAATAAATTTTCTTGGGATGAAATGTAAAGAAGCTTTAATTTTAGAGGGAAACTTTTGGGAAAGTTCCTCTCTTGGACTTACTTATATGTAAGGACAAGAACAATGGAATTGCAATAAAGCGATCAATTTAATAGAATTCCAATTACACGACCATTTGAAGTTGCACAAAAAGATTACTCTCCAATACACCCACCTATACTCCCTTCATAATAAAAGCATTCCAATTTTCAAAACAAGTAATTACGCTTTCACTCCAAATTCTTATTTATGTGATCTGCTCAGAGTCTACTTAATTTATCATTCCCATCTATAAAATATTGTGAATGATACGTATGCCCTTTGTGTGCCGAAGATGTGAACGTGGAATTCTCCGTCTGGGGAAAGTAAATACCAACCTATTCATTATTTGTTACCCGCATTATTATGTCCAGGAAAATTGCTTTTCAATTTACTCGTTACAATATTAATCCGTTCATATGAGACTTGTATTGTTCCCAATTATTATTTGCACTTTAACAATGCTTGTAATATAACAAGATTTTTGTTTTGTTACAACGCACCTCATGAAAAATATAGTATACTATAAAAACTCTTCTGTTGGATAGGGCAATCTATAAAAAATGAAGGCTTGTTGATGGAGTAGCACTGTGACTCAATCCATAATCCATGTCAATGGTGCGTAATGAGAGTTGACCACAATCCATTTCCAATATTGTTCCCTTCATATACCATTTCCTTCAACTTTGGTTGTATTTTTGAGTTAGAAAGTGAACAAGTCTGTAGTCTTCAAGGAAGAGAGTCATTCTACGGGGAAAACTTGTTTATTGGAATTGTCTCTTGTCAGAAAAGAAATTGTTCACTTTATCATCCTTTTAGTTTCTAAGTCGCTTCACTTGGGTTAATGAAAGCTCCAAGTCATACATTATTCACGCGTTTGGTTGAGAAAGAAGCTCCTTTTGGAATGATTGAGGAGGAAAAGATATATATCGATGGCAGTGGTAACGTACGTGATAGTTTTCAAAGTTTTTGCACCAAACGGGAGCCAAACGTAGGACACAATGTACAATAAGACCGCAAATATACTAAATGCAGGCCAGGCGGATAATAAAAGGAGCCAGCCATGATATTTTTTGATATTTTTAGCCAAAAGGTCTTTTTTGCTTTGTTGTATGACGGAGATTCTCACTCCTTTCCTGAGGGTATGCAATTCAAAGACTGACGCTTTCAAATTCAAAGATTCATGACACCACTTTTGAGTTCAAGAGTAGAAATATCGTGGACGTCATTTTACCCAGACGTTTTTCTCCGTTCTGAAACCTGGCTCATCAATTCCATTGTGGGACCGGAAGGTAATGTCTCTAAGCAAAGCACCTGAGCGTTTTGGTTATGTATGGCAAAAGCAGAACTTTCTCCTAAATAACGGTGTCTCTCTCACTCCTCTTCTAAGTTGTGGTAAAGAATACATAAATTTACTATTCTGACTTTTCTGAAGCAGAAAGAAGAAATTCATCCAACCATCCAAAAAGCAAAATAAGGATGAGGAAACTTGTTTAAATAATTCATTCAAGTGTGCTACCTTATAAATCGGACCAAGGGATATGTTAGACTTTACATTCTCGGTTACAAAAGTGGATCTGCCCAACTGATTCCAATCCAGACCCAACATTATCGCCTCTATCTACTATATAAAACAGAACAATCTATAACTACCTATGTACGTGTCTGTCTGCCCCAATCTGGAAAGCATCTAATTTATACCCTTTTCTGAACCAACTTGTTTCCAATTGACTCCTCCCCCTCTCAAAATACATGTATAACCATAAAAGTGCAGAGCAAGGTGAAAGAAGCTGGATGAATGAATGAGCAATCTCCTAAAATCCCAAAACTACTTAATTGTTACAACCCAATCAGGTAAATGCTGTTTCGGCGAAGAAAGTAAATTGTATATTTTGCAATTTGTATTCGTCCCAAGTTCCACTCTTCTTCACTCTACCTTTTTCCCCATCTACAAAAGCACAGAGCATAATTCCCTGGCACCTGTACTTACTTTCTAAGGCTGCATTTTTTACTCTCTTCTGACCTCATGTTATTTTTAACAACATCAGCGGTTTGGTTTTGCAAAGAAAGCGAAAATTTCTTTGGGGTTGGATGAATTGGGATTGAAATTGAAAGTCTATTGTTACAAAACTAGTGCTAATAAGACTGTCTGAATCTTTTCCTCTGGAGTGATCTGAGGAAACAAGATTTACGTGTTTACACAACTTGTGTACAGGAAGCATACAAATACCTTAATGAATCTTCATATAAGAGTTCCAGGAAATCAAATCAATGCAAGGAGACACTGAATAAGCCAAGCAGCAAAGTAAAGTCTAGTTTTATATTATATTGTGGTCTTCCGGCCTTTGTGGCTCCCTGCTGAAAATTTCAAAGACATTTATATTGCTATATACTTTGTGGTATGCCACTGGGATTTGTAAATACTGCCAATATTATATATATATATATCTGTATATGTATATACATACGTATTGTCTTTTAAAATAAAGTAATTTGTTAATTCATTTATTTCCCCTTTGTTTGAATGTTAGTTTGAATTCGTTTGTATTCAAGTAGAGAAATCCCATGTTTTAATGATGTTTCAAGATTGAGAGAAGAAACAAGAAGAAATTGGCGACTTTTTGCATTTCCTTAATCTCAGTTGAAATGTGAGACAAGAAAATCCGTCAAGCCTATTGTCTACGTAATAATGACGACTTAGGTATCTTCATTAGTCTTTATCCCATCTAATTGACTGTTGGAAGTAGAGATAGTGTTACTTATTTCCACGAGCTCAGCAATCAGAAATGCTCTACTTTGAAAGCAGAAGAGAGAACAGAGCTAATTCGATCGCTGGAGCCAATTAAATCACCTCTGCGCTTATCTTACTCAACGAAGGGCCGATGAGACTCCTCTCTTTGTCACTTGTCACGTCTTTTAGGAGTTGTCCTATTTTGTTTTCCAGAAACTATTGAGATTGGATTTTCTTCCCAAACACACTAAAGAAAAGGGATTTTTTGCAAAGGAAGAACGACACTAATTATTGTTTGATTGAGTGAAAAGTTGTTTACCTCTTAAAGATTCTGGCATAATTTGCGATCATTAGACACTATTTTAAGAGGATTATATTATCAGATTATTCTGACATGCTTCGCCTTAAAGATGCTTCCAACTATTTGGACAAAAGTTCCAAACAACAAATTATTTCAACAATAAAGTCTCGTAATCTGATCTTTTCTCCAAAGCTCCTTTTTATTTCTTTTTATCTCTTATAAATGTCTCTCTACATATACTGACTGGTTTGTTATATACAAATTGGGTTAACAACTCTTTACAATTATTTTGGGTAAGCAAATACTGCATTTTCAAATACGCAGTAAATCATATACATGACCAATAGGTGTTCAAATTTTCTTCCAAAAAATTGAGAAAAGTCTTAAATTAAATCCATTAGTTTAATAATAGTGAAATCATAAAAAAAAAAACTAAAATCAAGCATGGGAAAGTAACAGCATAGTAGATATAGAATTCAACATTGTGGCTTTTAATTCAACAATTGAGAAACAAGCACAATAGAATAATATATTTTCCTCAAAGAGATGGGGAAAAATAATAATGTGGATCAAGAAGGACAGGAAGAGAATGGGGAGAGGTGAAAAATTATATTTGGTCCAGTCAGAAAATACTTTCTTTCCACTTTTAATTGTTCTTTGAGACAGGGGAAGGTGAAAAATGTGTTTGGTGCAGCTCCATTATCTGTACACTTTCCCCGTCTTTTTTACTCCCTTGCCATTTGCTTGAAATAGTAGAGTGGTGCGAAAACTGACATTATTAGACTTTTCTGTGATGACCCCTTGACATGTGTAGGTCAAACGATGTGTTTGACGTAGATTGAGAGTTATGGTTTATGTGTGCTTGGTTGTCCGAACCACTTTGTTAATGGCAGGCTAACTGATGCCCACTAATATTAAGAGCAGAGTGAATTTCATAAAAGGAAAACGTAGAAATTGGGTAAAGAAGCAAACGCAGGCGTGTGCTGAGGAGAAAGGAGATTTTGTCCCACCACTGGCATCAGATTGACTCAGTCTCGGATGCTGCAGGCTTCAACGTCAATTGACTTTCTCCAACAAACCCATCCAGAACAAAGTCCAGTTATTCGTCTCTCTTTGCTTGCTGGGGACATAAAATTGAGAACCAATATTTCTTTTCCTCAATTTGATCTCCAGTGCTTCAGTTTGTGACCTGCTGCATATACGATTCATGGGATTGCACTCCATCAACTACAACTGTCACTCTCATTCATATGTAACTCAGCTAACTCTTTTACATCCGTTTCACTCCACACGGCTTCTGGGCTCTGTAATAATATCACATCGCCTCCCTTGAACACACTTGGATTTGAAACTGTTTCACCAAAAATTCATCCCTCTCTCTCTCTCTTTCTCTGTTGGACTCTGTGGGTTTCAATTCACCACTTGACTTGTTAAGGTTCTTGAGGGATCAAGTAAAAAGCTGTTTAGAAAAGGACGAATAATCTATATCACTAGCTTTCCTCCATAAAATCCCAAAGGACTCATACTCTTTGATTTGCCGGTTTATTTATGCGGAAAATATTATAGGGTTGGATAAGTGACTTGTTAATGTTGCACATCACAGACTGTGGCTAAGAGGAAATAATTCTCTATTTACTGTCACTCTTATTTCCAAACTTGAAGAGAAAAGAAAGTGTCACGAAAGAGAAGATTAATATTGATTCTTTTGGATTGTTATTGATTGAGATACTTTTTTTTATCATTGTTATCGAGTAAATTATGATTCTCTGGAGTGGTCAACTTTGAAAAGTTTACCTCTAAAAATGGAGACATTCCTCGAACTTGACGACACGACGACGCCGGGTCCAACCAGCGATGGGGTGGAAAATGAGCTATTTATTGACAATTCTACCTTTGTTTGGACAAATTCTACTGTAGAAGCTGAGCCTCCGACCTGGTATTCAATGGCTCTGATGGGTTTACTGACCATCCTTCTCATTTTCATCATTTTGGCTACTATAATAGGTAAGTATATATGACTTATATTTTTCTCTTAATGCCCTAAATTAAATAAAGTAGTTGCACGTCATAAAATCATCATTTTGGCAACAAATCGCCTTTCCTATGCATCAACAAACAATGCTTTTTGAAAACTAAACGCAGCCAGCTCAACGTACATTAACCAACAAAGTTTCGTTGGATGAATTTGTAGGGATATTTCCGGTTGCCTTCCTCCCAGTTATTATGATAATTGTTTTACATTCTCTCCTTCTGCATGATAATGTAACACTAGGCTGGAATTCACTTTCGGCTTTCACGTGTTTTTCCATTTGTCTACTCGCATTCATAACTTTTGTTTGTTCGCATATTTTTCTCTAGGTCATTGTATATAAATGAAAGTGGGCTGGAGAAGGGGAAAGGAAAGTGAAAGCTTGGGTAACTCCTTTTAAAATGGTCAGATTATTACTTCAGCTATTTTGAAAAACGCATTATTGGAGGTCCTTTGATGCAAAATAAAGTCATTTTGTTTTACCTCTTTTGATGAAAAAAATATCCTTTTCAACCTATCAAACAGAAATGGAAAATATAATAATCTTTTTTTGTCAATAAATGTGGTAAAGGGGTGCCGAATAAAACGTTTTTATTCATGATATGAATATCCTTTTATTACTATAAAAGAAACAATTTTGTGTAGATATGATACCTGTAAAAGGCATCGTTTGATTTAGTTACTGCTTCAAGTGGGATATGAATTGAATTTTTAGTCTTGCACTATTGGGAATGGGCTGAAAGATAAATACAAAATTAGATTGCTCATTTTTGACTTGGATGGATTTGAACGTTCTTGTTTGTTTTTTTGTAGAGAAAGTTTCTCGATCTTCTCTTAGCGTATGGAGTGAGTAGGGGAGAAAACATTTATAAATATATTGGGGTTGAGAGAGAAAGTTGTATACTTTGTATCGTTCGTTGAAAGAAGTGGCTGTGTGAAAACTGAACTCTTCTGTATAGCGTCCTAATCTTTGGATGTGATTTGATTTTAGGAATAACATGGATCTTCAAATGGAATGTCTATTTCCTGATCTATGGAAAGGATTTGAATTGGACTTTAGCCTCCAGTCATTTCAATAAAACTTTTCTATTTCTCTGTCTCTGCTAAATTCAAGAGTCTTATTCCATTCTTCCATTGAATGCCGGCTATTTCAACTTTTCTCGTTTTTGTTCCGACCACGGAAATTTTGCCCCCAAAAATTTGTCAAACTAAATTCGGGAGTGTCAAACTCAACCAAAGTGAGATACCACAACGACTTTTCATGGTGGTGGTTTTGGTTCTGTTGCAACTTTTAGCAACGAGTCTTCTCAGATAGCTAAGTATATGCTCATTGGCACATCATCCTATTTTTATTCGCAGCCATCTAAATTGTGAGCATTTTAGGGCCTTTTCTCATGCAATTAAGCAGACAGAGAATATTATTAACTCTTCCCCGCCCGCTGACTTTCTCCTAAATTCTTTTGAAAAGAGAGTGAGTTTGGATGACACTTGAAGGGATGGTTGTGTAGACTTGTGTCAACTCTTGAATAGAAATTTGACTTTCAAGATGATAAATGTAATATGAGCCTCTGGTTGGTTTTGTGGAGCTACTTAAAAGTATCCAAAGCTTGTGGTGGTCCAAAGGCATATATAGCTCCTCATTCAATCTTCTTCATAACCAACTTTTCCCACAAACGAATTTTGTCAAACTGAAGCAAAGTAAACTTTATCTTGAGTTTTGTTTCTTAACTGGTAGTTGATTACAGAGAGAGAGAGAAAGAAAGGGATGCCATTTGTAACCTATGCTTCTCCGACTTATCCCTTTTATCCTATTTAAATTAACTCACACGAACAAGAAGAAGAAAGTGGTTAAACTTTTCATCTTCAGCCAGCCAACATTAGCATTAAGTCGTGTTTTGCATTCTATCCTCTTTAAAATTAAACGGCGTATTCTTATCCCTTTCCATCAGAGAGAAAGTTGGTTGGTGGCTTGATAATAACGTGATGTGTAATGATAGTGGAAAAGTAAGTAATGTAAATGTGCTCTGTTTCTTGATTTGTCCAAAGTTTAAAAGAGGAAATAAACCAAGTTCAGTCATCTACCATAAAACCTTGATCAAAGATTAATTGAATGAGGTTGAGAGTACTTTTACTTGCTCCTATATTTTATTAAGCTCCTTTTGCACACTCATACCTTTTTTATTTGATCCAATAATTTACCCCTTAAATTTGTAAATACAGGTATAAATCAAGAAGGGAGTTGAGCATGCCTTGGACTAGCCAAGGGATGAAAAATTGGCGAATTGAAGGATATTGATTGTTCTCAATTTTTCACATTCCCTGCAAACTGGAGCCGTTTTCTTGTTTACAGGAAGAAGGTGTTTTATTTGTAGACTAACCGTGAACGTTCTTTTTTTTTGTTTTATATTTTGTTGAGAAACAACAGGAAAAGCCACATTGAATGGCTATGGAACAAAGGTGTGTTGCTCCTTTGCTATAATACATGGTCTACTTACATACATATATTTCTTTTGTTTTCTCTTCTTTCTCACTTTACTCTTGAGAAGAAAGTGAGAAAAAGAAACTGTAGACGAGAAAATCCGTCTGAAATTGAATGAAACTTGTTCCTCTTGCTCCTTAGAGGTGTTAATGGTTACATCTGTTACAAAATCAGTTTCCCAAACCAAACCACTTTGGGTACTTTATCCCTTAACCATCCCATTCTACTTACAAAGAGGAAAGGGGATAAAACAATTCATGAAATACGCTTGTTTTTTGGCTTCTATTTCTTTCATAGTGGAAATTCCATTGAAAGGATTGATTAAACTGTGTTTTGTTAATTTCAGGCAATGCACTGGTTATTGCGGCCGTGTGTATGGAAAGAAATCTCCAGAACGTGGCAAACAGGCAAGTGAAATACAAACTACGTGATAGCTTTGTTAATTTTCAATTTGATTCAATATAATCACACATTCATTCCTAGTCCAATTAAACAATTAGCTTCGGGGTGTTGGAGAACAAAGCACTGTAGTTCAAAGAGATATTTGAAATGGCGTTAATAAGGGTTTCTGATGAGTTACATAAATGAGAATCAGAGACCTATCGGACAGACATTCCATACTCTGAAGTAGTATATGTAGTTAGTGGAAATCACTTCCAATTATCACCAACTAGGACAAAGAAGGCTGGCAAATTTTGTGACAGACGATTGCTAATATAAAAATATCTAGGACCGCAAAAGTAGTTAGTCTGAGAAAGAGCCCGTTTCCTGAAAGGAAGTGTAAACTTTGGTTAAATCAACCCATAAAAGCAGCCACCATGTACTAGTGTTTTGTCATGTGGAATTCTCTTGCTATAATTCCTTCTTGTGCCCTTTCTCCTCACGGGGGAATAACCATCCGTAAAGTAAACCGTTAACGCTAACAACCCCGTGTTTGTCACTTCAATTGGCCAACCATGCAGAATTATAGGGTTAGCCTTTCCTTAACATCATTTTCATTCCAACCAACTGTTTCAAAATAAATTGCAAACTACAAAACCTCTTCAACTAATTCCCGTGCAAACAAGTACTTTATTGCACTCTCAACAAACAAGTTTCGTTCCATATATTGACAAGAAATTCAATTAATTTAAACAAAGATTGATTGTGAGATGCTTTATATTGTCGGATCAAATGATGATGATGATCTAAACAAATGATTATATTTAAAGACTACATTTTTCTTTTTAATTTTAGGTTGATTGTTTCATTAAGCGTAGCGGACTTGATGGTTGCCGTTTTCGTGATGCCGTTTGCTGCACATTATATGGTAAAACTAAAAAGTATTTTTCTTTCCCAGAAAGCACATTAACATAAACATTATCGTAACAAATAATTTTCAACTATACTCACCGCAAAAGGTGGATACTTGCAATTCTTCCAGCTCACATCAGTTAAAAGAAAAAGAGAGTAATCGTTAGAAAGTAGGAAACAATAAAACCCCAAAATCTCGTTCTGCTTTCCCCTACATATAATGCCTGAACTTTGGTTTGTGTTGGTTAAGAGACGCAGCAAAGTTGCAACAACAAGAACGTGACATTTGAAAGAACGCGAACGTGAAGAAAAAGTATATTTATGTAATTACTTACTTGTTCACATCTCCTCTTTCAAAACTTTGCCTTCTACTGCCAAACAAACCAAAATGAATATCATTGCTTTCTGTTTTTTAGCCATAAAATATGCTACCAAAAATCTCACTTTGCCCCAACATTTTTCAGAAACGTTATTATAGATAATCTCTGGAATAGAGAAAACGGTTGAAAAAGGCACGTTACAAAAAGATGCAAGTGCCTTGGGCATTTAGTACAGTGTTGTTGTTTGAAAAAAAGAGAATGTTATGAAAGGTGGCGAAACAAACGGAAATTGAGTTTTGAAGATGTTGGTTTTTCGTCCTCTGCGACAATGGTCCTTGTTCTTGTGGCTGGTCAGCAAAGAGGAGAACTAAGTAAAGTAGAGAACGTAGCAATTCTTTTGAGCAAAGTGTCAAGAAATGATAAAGAAAGAATGGGGAAAGTGAGCTTTCTCCTTGAGGGCCACCATTTATTTTTCAACGTGGTAGCAGCAAAGGTCCAACTAAATCTTATTGAGTTGCATGCACGTTATATTGGAAACATATCCGAAAGGCATTCAATCTCTCTGTCCACAACGCAGATGTCTTTCCATGTCACGTTCTGTCCTCTTCTTTCATACTTTCACCAGCCAACAACAAAATCCAGAGAAAAATTTGCATATAGGTATTGTAGAAAAGAAGATTGCTAAAACAAGTGTATGCATGCATGTGTTACTATTTTGTGTTACATTAAGAAAATGAAAATCTTTTCATGTTGTAGCTGTATAAAAGCCTTAGCGTAGCAGGTGCTTGCTTGGTACTGAGTTATAATGAAAATTAAATATACGACGAGTCTCCACTTCCAGCTTATTTACATGCAGGTTCAAATGGCACTCATCAGAATTACCACTAACAGGGCAAGGCAGAGGACGTAAACACAATAATAATTATAATTGAAAAAGCAAATTGAATTTAATTAACCGCACTGCCTTTCGCGGATATTTACACCTTGGTAGATAGATGCTGCAGGAAATGATGTTATTTACAGTGCAGACCAACAAAGTGTTTGTTGGTTTCTTACATACTTGCAGATATAGTAAAGGCTGTGGAGTGTGTACACAACAAGGAGAGTCAAACAGGATATTGAATTGTGAGAAAATCAAAGGAAAGAATTTGAGGTGAGGTATTATATAGGGAATTTTGTTCAAGTCTGGTTTCTGCTGCGGAATATTGCTGATTGTGGGAGAGAAAGTGAGATTGGGGGAATAAAATGCCATCGTAAACTTGCGGACACCAAATCCTTTTCCACTTAAACATTATTTTACACGTCTGCTCGGATTTTACGTTCCTTGATTCGCGTAATTTAAAAAAAGGATTTGGATTTGCTTGCGAATCTCTTATTACTTCGACAGTGAAAAGGACACCCGCTGACTAGTAACCCTTGTGTACGTGAACTCCATGAATATGTAACAATATGATTCCGTAACTCACAATCGTATCGCATTTCAAATCTCAATCCTCTGCAACTTGATTCATTTCTGGGTTGCAATATACCAAGAGCCTCCTTCCTGTTTCCTTACAATAACGCTGTTAAAAGTGCAAAGTGAAGTAATGGAAATGGAAGAAAGTTTCCTGGAAGAGATAGCATTCACTGACAGGAGTTGATGGCTGGCCACAGCTCCCCTACTCATGTGATTGTTTGCAAAAGATAGGAAGCTTATTATGGTCCTCACGCTGTTAAACTATAATCTTAAAATATACAACAGATAAATCTGGATTGTTGTATATGTATTATACATAATGTACATGAAAAAGGAAGCATCAAAATGAAAATTTTCATTTTATAGCAATTTTTTCTCTTACATCAACTGCTTATTTACTTTAGCCATATTATGTTTGTTCCTTATTCCTTGGAGAACTGATTCAAACTTTGTGTATGTATGTGTTTGACGCAAAAGATTTGCCGATAATAACATTGTGTTATACTTGTAAAGAAAGTTGGGGCAAATGGAGAGAGAAAGCGATGTAATGTATCATGTCTAAGACAGCGTATAAAGACATGACATATAAAACATAGATGGGTAATCAATCTTGTAGCGGTTCTTTATTGTAATGGTGATTTTGTTCATTGTATGCAGATCATTGGATCATGGCAGTTTGGTTGGATATTTTGTGATCTGTGGACCTCGGCGGATGTTTTATGCTGCAGCGCAAGTATTTTACATCTCGTTGGCATTGGCGCGGATCGGTAAGTTTTTGCAATTTCTTAATAGCTTGACTTACAGCGTGGACAAACATATTCATCGTCATGAAATATCGGAGTGGGGGCTTATAAGCTTCATAAGTGAACCAAGTGTAGACTAACAGGGAAAATTTAAAATGACCACAAGTTACGTTTTAGAAACAGATATGTAGAAAATAGTAACATAAAGATACAGGCAAGAGTGTAGAACTGACCCCAACGCCCACCACCATTTGAGCGAGGGTACTTATCATGAAAAATATCAGGGGGATGAATATCTTGAGGGCCTTTGCAGCATAATAGGGATACATTACGCTGTGAACGCTGTAATTCATCAAGGAATAATATCTTCCGACTGGCTCAGCATAAGGAAAGACCTGCCACGCTAAAAGCAAAGCAATTGCTTATACTCGAAAGCTATCTGAATTGTGGCTGAGATGACTAGTGCTATCTACACAATTTTGCATTCATCAAAACTGGCGTGTTTCATCTTCAAGTTTCAACTCTGACTCAACGAACATACATTATTTTATTATTTTATTGACATTTTAACAATTGATTCCGAAAAATAAAAATGAGCAAAAGGCAAAAAGGTTCGCCTTCTAAGACGAAGAAGGCGGAAAATTCGTCATCTTTATCAATACGATCTCCCGAAAGGTATAACATGACATTTATTTCTCTTTTTCATTACTGTTTTTAATAACTAATACGACATAACGTTTATTTTTCCAGTGACTCGTCAGCAATTGAAGAATCTTCCTTATCATCTGATTTTACGACATCATCATCATCATCAAACTTTGTTTCAATACCGTAAACATTTATTAGATTGTCCCCTTTTATATATCTCTAAATATAAATTGCACATAATTAATTGACAACATTTTGGACAGTGTTCGTCATCGAAAAAATGCTGGACTAATCTCAATGGAAGCCTTTCAGACAGGAAAAGGTTGCGCTAAGACAAAATCTTGGGTTGCAAAACATAACGAAGTGTAAATCACAATGATATTTTTCATGTTTTTTGTCATGTTCTAATAACGTATCTCAAATTTAGCATGGATTTAAACGAATCTTCATCCAGTTCAGCATATTCTGAGATTTCCTCACCAAATGTCTCCAGGTAATTTCATGTAATTATGCCTGTTTATACCGGCTTATGTAATTATGTCATGTCTGTTCTTTTAGTTCGTCAGAACCAAATACAATCAATGGTTCACCAAATCAGCTCATCAATTCTTCTTTTGGAAATTCACCAAGATCCGGGTAATGTTTTAAAATATTCATCCTGTAACTGTTCAATTATATTTTTGTGTTTATATGTAACTGTGTAATTTACAGGGATGACATGTCAACTTTATTGGGGAACTCATCGTTATCAACAACAAAATCCCCCGATGTTCTACCTGATACGACTCAATCATTATCAGCCCAACCGGCCTCTTATCCAATCGACCTTCGTATTCCAAGAGCCCCTCGCCCAACATATTTTATTCCCCTACAGAGCGTTCATCAGAAAGAAGCAGATAGAAAAGACATTAGAGTGAACTTGGAAATTGTGTACATGGCTGGATTATTTCACCCTTCTGACTATACAGGAGTTGTGTCCAAGACCATACAAAATTTAGCTTCTGTTATGGTTCCCAAATCTCGATCTAGGATTTTCTTGTACCCCGGACAGACAATGGGGGATAAAGTAGGCGGTTATTCATGTGTGCGACCTGCTCACCTACAGATTTCGCGTGCACAGAATCATCCTCTCACTGCAGTGACAGTAAATGCAGAAAAAGGAAAGCAGTTGATGCTCACACATGTTTTTTCGAAAATTTGTGATTCCAGCAACACAAAACACATGGCCGAAGGCTTCTACATGGTATTTATTTCACAACATTATAAAGGTTAAATTCATATTATAATAAATATAAATATTAAATTTAGGTGTACGCAGAATTTCACAACAAAAAGTATGAAGATGATCGATTTATTGAGAGCACTGCTTCTACTATCCCTTATGCATTGATGCAAAAAGCTAAAGAATATGTGGCGAATGGAATTCCGCTGTTTGAGATTGTTCCGTCGAATGACCCTAAGATTATTCCCAAGTCAAAATATTGCTCTCTGAATGACATGACTAATTTGCCAATAATTGTTAGTGATCAAGAGCCATTCATAATGTTCGACCCATCCAGACCAAATTATCGAGCCAAATATCCAAAAGTCAAGAACATGTCAGATTTTTTGAGACAATTTCCAAATCCACCGAAATCTTACTTTTATGATAAAAAAGAGTTTAAAGAAGAGATCGATAAATATGTGGCTAGAACCAAGTAAGTAATGAACTGTGTTGGTCACATTTAAATTTAATTTTAAAAATATTACTGCATTTTTTTGGCTTTTCAGGACAAGTGGATTTGAACAAGAAATTGAGATTGATCTTGTTGAAGTTGATGATGAGAGTGATGACGAGGAACTGCCATGTTCTCTTGAGTCGCATCAATCAATGGATCTAGTTTCAAATCAGGTTAGTTATAAAATTGCAATGTTCTTTTATTATTGTAATCAAAGAGTTTTTTTTTTCGTAGTATGAAGGCGTGGATGACAATGAAATTTGGGGAACAGTAAATGGAATGGACATGTTTATCCGAGACGCTAGGACTATACTGGATCCCAGAATGCAGTTCACCGATGATGTAAGATATAAATAATGACATGTCAAAAAATCTATTTTTATTAACTTATTTTTTTTAATCCAAAGCTTATGGATGGTCTGACAGGGGCACTCGCGGAACTTGGACATGATGACAATATCGATGTAATGTCATCAAGAGATGCAAGATATATAGAAGGGGAAAATACTGAACTGATTGAGGTTGGGATGACAAATGTTACAGAGAGATTGAGAAACGTAAGTTTAATATATGTTTTATATTGGTTAAATCTAATAATTTCTCTTAATAGAATCCAAATCTTACAAAACTACTAATTCCATACATCACTGGAGCGCATTGGCTTTTGATTTTTGTGGACACACGCACGGGAACATTCCAGATATTCGACCCGATTCAATCCCAAGATAGACAAGTTGTTGTCCTTCTCGATTCACAGCTACAGAATTTTCGAGTAAGTCATGTCAAGTAATTTAATCAGGATTCATGTATTTATAATTTAATTTTCTTATTTCCCAGAGACTTCGATCTAACCTCCGGCTCATCTTCCAAAACAATGATGCTTTTACTGAAACGGGAAACGATGATTGGATTGTCGGACAACAGCACATGTTCATCGATGAAATAATGCCACAATTGGATAGCGTCAGCTGCGGTCCAATTGTCGCCGGAGCACTTGCCTTGCTTCTTGGCGTTGCATCTGATGAGATGATGATGACTTTGGAGGACGGAGATTGGGGAGGATTACGGGCGTTACTACATGAAATTTTACAGCCGTACATTCGACAGCCTGTTACTGATGGATAATGAGAGCAAATTGTTATTATTCATTGATTTTATGTCATGATTTTTTTTATTATATGAATTTTATTTTTCTGCTGTATCCTTTATTGCAAAAATATCAATTAAATTTTATCTTTCATGACAAATTTTTTATCGTTTATTTTTTTTTTTTAATTTTTTCATTTTATTTTATGTCATGCCATTGGCTGTTTGTGTCTGGTTACGAATCGTGAAGCGGCCGGGCGAATGTCATTTTAGAGTCATATATTCATTTATGGAATTATTCCCCATCGTTCGTTACCCTTTGACCTTGTTTATCTAAAACAAATTTTAAACGGAACATCAGGCATTTTTCAATATAGCAAAATAGGTCGTGTTGAACTTAAGTCAAAAGGTCACGAAAACGAAGTCAATTTGCAAAAAAAATTATGCCGGATGAAAAATAACATATAAAAGCATATAAATCAATAATCAACAAAATATTCCATCGTTCGTGACCTATTGTCTCTAAATTTTTCAAACAAATTTTTTCATGACCTTCATGCATATTGAAATATAAGAAAATAGGTCATGACATTCTAGGGTTCAAGGTTTACGAAAATGAGGTCAATTAGCGAAAAAAGTGTAAATTATATAAAAATCCGCATGTTAAAATCTGTATTTTGGTCACTATCAAAAAGACCCATCGTTCGTGACCTTTTGACCCCAAATCTTCGAAACAAATTTTTTCATGACCTTTAAGCATGTTACAGCAAGGAAAAATAAGTTTCGACATTATGATGTCAACAGGTCACGAAAACGAGGTCAAATAGCAAAAAAATAATAATATGCTAAAATATTAATTTCAGTCGCCAATAAAGATACCTATTGTTCGTAACCTTTTGACCCCAAATCCACAAAACGATTTTTTTTGTGACCTTTAATTATGTTCGAAAGAAGTAAAATATGTCCCGTAGTCCTAATTTTCAAAGGTAACGAAAAGCAAGTCATTTTACTAAATGGTATGATGAAAAAAATATCAATTAAAAATGAACACTCTTCTATATAATGACCCCTGCATTGCTAAACTATTGCATAGGAAAAACTTTTTCATTTCTAAACCGATTCTGATGGTGTAAAAAGCAAAGTTATGACAAATAATGAGCTGGACAATAATTTTAATCTCCAAAAGCTGTACACGGATTAGAACTCAAGTTAGACTCGAAAAAGTTCTTTTGGTTTCAGTTTTTTGGCTTTAGGAGCCAAAATATTAAGATTCCATTTACGCCAATGAATGTACAAAATTATTCTTCAACGCCAAATTTCAGCTCTCTAGGTTAAAAATTGACGCAAGCATCTTATGGGGAAGGTTTTCAGAGGCCTAACTAATGCATACTTAGGTGATTTTTTTGCATGGTTACTAACACTACCTCACCTAAGAAAAAGTATCTTTAAAATTAAATTATTTTAACGTTTCGTTAGTCTGGATAAATCTAAATTATATAAATAATAAAGTTATAGTCAAGTCAAGTTATTAAAACAATCAAGTGAGTTTCAAGTAAAAATATTCAAGCTATTTTATATAGTTCCCACAACGCGACAGCGTTTTTCGTTTCCTCAAGATCATTTTTAAATTTATTAGATTTATTTAGCTATTGCAAAAAATACCATTTTATCTAGTGCTTAACCAAAAATGTCCGGCCGGACCTTCGGTCCGGCCCACGCGGCCGCGTCCCCGAGCACAGCGCAGGTACGGCACTGCCAGAAGCCAAGGGCCGCCGGAGGATGAGAGAGTTGCCTCCACCTTAAATGCAATTGCAATTGTTAAGTTCATTTGCAAATTGCAATCAATCAATATTAGCATACTATTATATACCTTCAGTAGCGTGTCTCTCACAAGCTTTGAATTATTTTCATGAGCTTCCTGGCTTGTCGCAAATCCCGCTTTATAGACCCCATTGTTAAATCCGTCGTAGATCCACTCGTTGAGGGCGTCAATCTTCTCCCTTAACGCCACGGGATAAAGATCCAGCTCGGGTCGAGATGAAAATTGATTGAAAGCCGAATTAAACATTCGGATGATCTCCGAGCTTTCGTTGCTTACAATTTGCTTGGTTTGCTTATCGTAGAGGACGGGGACAGTAAAACGACCGGCGTAGTCTGGACAGACAGACAGATAAAGCTCCTTTATCGTTAAAAAGTTGTTCACTATATAGAAGATATTTTAAGATTGGGATTCGGAAAATTTCCATAAGCTTCCCATCTTTGGAAGCTTTTGGAGAGGATTGTCGAAAACATTGCATACCCGTGTCCGGAATACAGCCAGGAACTTCTTGTTCGCTTTTAAATTCCCAACCCTTTTCCAACATGAGATAGTGGACGACGGACAGACCAATGTCGTCTTCCAGTCCCTTCAGTTTCCGGACAATTAACGTGCGATGGGCCCAAGGACATGCCAAACTTATGTAGAGATGATACCGACCGGACTCTGCAGGGTACTTGACCTTGGAGTTGGCGTCAACCGCCCCAATCCAATCTCGAAACACAGCGTCCTTCCGCACAAATTCCCCCCTGACTGTCAAATCATCGGCGACGCCCATTGTCTGGAAATTATACATGGATTTAATTAAATGACTGTTCAAAAGCCTTATCTGCCTGATTCCGTGATAACTCCGAAACTTGGATTTAAGCTTAATGAAGTACCAAATCATTGCAAGTTACAAGCTTCAAGGTCAAAGGTTAGATGCAAGTAAATGTACATGACCTGACCCAAGTTTCAGGTCGCTATGTCAAAAGCCTCAAGAATTATCAAGTAAATAGACACAGATCAATATGCAATATGCAACACAATTTCCATATTTCGACCAATTCGACCCCAAACTAATTTATTTTATACTGAATTATACTTACTTAATTTCCTCGGATTTGCGACTAACAAAACAAATGTTTTTGCTGTCAGAGAACGAATGAGTGCTTTTGAAGGATTATTATTGTTTTGAAGCAAAAGTTGTTTGTGCTCCGGCTTCTGTTTGTCCTTGGAAAAGAAGGGAGTGTATATAATTAAATTATTTACTATGTACTGTTTGTCTAGTTACCTAATTAGATTTACCTGAGCAAAGCTTTACATGAAAACTGCCAAAAGTTTGGCTCCCAAACTTGTTTTACAAAGTATGATATTTCATCCATCAAAATACACGGCAAATTTTTGGCTAAACATGCAAAATTGTCCGCTGTCATTTTGCGGCGTCATCTCATAATTGCCAGTATTTATCAGTTTTTAGCTGACTAAACCAGAAACGTTTGAAGCACATGAGGCAATTTGAGATGGGAACCTGAGACTACTTACGTACATAAATGATATGCATTTCACAGTGAAATGTAGGAACTAAGACAGTAGCCCAGCCACTCAGGTCACAAGTGGACCTAATGCAAACTACATATTGATTTACAGAAACATAAAAACTAAATCCAACATTTCTCCTCCAAAACTAAAATTTGTATCGACATCTTAGAAATTAGATTATAAAAAATAAAAATCCGAAAAACGGAAAAACTTAGCTGAGGAATGAGTGCAATTAAAAGTCTAAAATAAATTTTAACTGATACACTTAACACACCTGAGACACCTAACACACTTATAATTATTAACTCTGTGCAAAAAATCAGCTCAATCGGACTAAAACTGGCTTCAGAATCGATGTCCAAAGCTTAACTCG